>WSYH01001336.1:83206-127128 GCA_036426205.1 Ascaphus truei
CATACATATACACACACTCAGACACACATGCATACATATACACACACACAAACATACATATACACACACTCAGACACACATGCATACATATACACACACTCAGACACACATGCATACATATACACGCACGCACATGCATACACACACATGCATACATGTACACACACTCAGACACACATGCATACATATACACACACACATGCATACATATACACACACGCACATGCATACACACATACATACATTTCAGCACCGGTAGCGGCGCAAAATTATTCTAATCCCCGTCTTCCCCGCTGTCAGCCGGATGCGCGCTCACTGCCGTGGGCCTGCGGCCCATGTATAGAAGGGCAGACTAACCTCAGCCAATTATAAGTGCCTCGCGCACAGCGTAGCGCACGCGGCCACTATAACAGCCCTAATGCGGCAGGTATAAGTTTATAGGGATCAATGTTATTATGGACATGAAGCAAAAGGTGACACTGTGTGCTCATTTGCATGTCGTTTCCCAGAATCCCTGGCTCCAGTGGAAGCACTGTTTGCTAAGAGATAATGGGGATAAACATGGTTGCAGACCTGTATGAGACACGAGAATGCACCACAAGTGGTATTTATATTTCATTTAAGGAAGTCTTATTGTGATGTTAAATAATATTCTGTATGGTTGCATTGATTGAGTGCAAAGTAGCTGCTTAAACCTAACCAAGGAAAGAATGCACCAGAAAGTATTATTTATTCAGTTATTGATCAGCAGCAAAATGTATTAGGATCCAGAGAAAGGCGTTTACATTAAAATTTCCCAAATTTGTGGCCATAATAAAACATGGAAAAAAATACACTTTTTACAAAAAGCAATGTTTTTATTAGCATTAATACAATATAATACGTACTGTAAGTGGAAACACATCAACAAGCTTGTAACTAGTTAAGCTAATCACTGCAAAACATTTAGCCACAGGCAGTACCAACAGATAAAGGATAACTAAATAGCAAATGACTGGAAAGTACATAATTTGTTGATCTATTGAGCCATCTCATGTACCGTAACCAGTGAACTTCCCAGCCAATGAAGAGACCTGATTGCAGTAAAGAGGACTGGAGGGGGTATATAAGGCAGAGCTTGGAAGAATAGTGATACAGAGCACAGACTCAGAGACTCAAGATGAAAGCAGCTGTTATCCTGCTCGTGCTGGGTGCATTCCTCATACATGGTGAGTATAGCAGCTTTGTATAATAGGGATGCAATTATTTGGAGCAATATATTACAATAGTTACTGTAGAGCTTTCATAAGAATGATAACCAATGGGAATTCATTTTTTTTTATTAGTGACTGATAAGTTATCTTTGATCACTGCAATTTTAGAATAGTTGAAACTATCCTCAGATCATTATTGTTTCATATTCCTTTGAATAATTAGACATTTAAGTTGACATTTCAGAACATTTGATAGCTTTACACTAGCAAACTATATAAATAGCTGGAGAGACCATGTATTAGAAATATATAAAAATATTATGGTGGATAAAGTGACAAAAACCATCAACTTGAGTATGTGCGCTGGGTCTGTATCTCCATGCTTTCTAAGACAAAGGCTCACAGGGGAGAAGTTATAGGGAGCTGTTAGGGAAGGTTATGTGCCATAGTCCGTGGTTATTGTAGCTGTTGGGTTAGGGGTTATAGGAGTTATTTTAGGGAGTGTTTGGGAACAAGTTGCTAAGTGCAACATTATAACGGAATACATCAGTTTGCATCTGCAGTTAACCTTTCTCTTAGCATTAGATACTGGATATCTGCAAGTCTATGGTGGCATTAACCTTATATATATATATATATATATATATTAGGATGAGCGAATATCAGAGGCAGCACTCCACGAGGTAGTCAAAATAGATTTGTATTTAGTGAGACATCATATCCAACGTTTCGGTCCTACACACGAGACCTTCTTTCTCAAGTTTTTGTCATTGTATTTACGTGTATGGTAATACTCATCACAGCATTATATCATATATAGGATATAATTGTCTATTCACCATATTAGTTTAGGCACTTAGTTTAGATTATATTTATTCACATTAGCACATATATTTAATATATCATAATTATTTCACTTACACCCTCACTAGGCGCTGCTTTATTTTTCTGTTTGTCTCATATATATATATATATATATCTATATTATATATATATTTCTAGTGAATATCAGGTGAGCGAAAATATCTATGCAGCCCGAATGCTGGTTTTAACACAAAATGATATCAGTTGCACCTGGCGCACTTTAGAAATGAAGCAATATTTAAGTAGAGTACATCTGTTAATAGAGGGTTAATATGACTATATAGCTGTGAAGAGGGTGAGAATTATTTCTCTACTTGTGCACAATTTGATAGATACAATATATCAATGTTTGAACCACTTGCAACCTTGTGCCAGATAAAACATTAACACATTTGCTATAAAGTTGGAAAGAAATCACAATGTCTCTATGCTTATACGTGGACAGTTCAAATGGGAGTTGGCTGAAATCTCTTTGCTGGATATGAAGGGGTTAAGGTGGGTAATGGGACCTTCACGCTGCCAGTTTATATATTGTGCCTGTTCAATTTGGTATTGCAGCGCATTTGCTTATAGTGGGGTGAGAGGACGACTTGGCTATAACCTAAGGCGCTGCAATGCCAAATTGAACATTGAATTGTATCTAATCTAATTGTGCACAAGAAGAGATATAAATCTCACCCTCTTCACAGCTATATAGTCATATTAACCCTCTATTGACCGATCTATTTAATATTGCTACATTTCTAAAGTGCGCCGGGTGCAACTGATATCATCTATATCTATATCTCAACAGTGTACACGTTTGATTCTGACCAAAATGCTCAATGTAATGGAGCAACTGTTACAATCTCAATATATTTCCTATTTGGGCTTTCAGTTAATACTGTGTTCTCTCAGGATTCATGTGATGTTTTATTTGCAGCGGATGCATTGCAGTGTTATAAGAGCGAATGCTACAGAAACAAGCCGTGCACCTGCTTGAGAGACGGCGAATGCAAACACAGGACTATCACCTGCAATTCAGATTTCGATCATTGCTTTTATACGTTTAATACGGTGAATACTTTCAAAATCTGTAAGTTACTTGAAATAACACGTGATCCTAAAAAACTGTAGTGTCATTGTTTATCAACAACCAATCCATATGTGTCGAAGAACATTTAAATGATGTACAGTATAACCAGCAGAAAGAAAGGGACAGAGGTAACACTTTACAAAGCATTAAGGAAATCTCACCTGCTGGGCCCAGTTCTGGAATCCTCATCTCCAACATACTGAATTCAGATGTACCAAATGATGGCATCAAATAGGGTGAAGAATTTACTTTTGTGCCCGGTCCCCCCTGGGTCCTCTTCATCCCCTTACCTTCCGCTGTGGCTGCGTCCAGCAGCGGAGGATGGGGAGAGTGCGGGGAGGGCTGCGGGCAGTTGCGGCGGGTGACCGATTTGCCGGAGGCTCCCGGCAGCTCCCTATGCAGGTCGTTGCCATCTTCAGTGTAGCCACGCATGCTCGAGATGGTGCACATGCGCAGAAGAGCCCGGCGGCAATTTTTGTACTCTGGCGCATGCGCAATGGCCCAATAGTTCTGGTGTCCATGTTGGTTCACCCAGCGCATGCACAGAGGCTCATCAATAGCGGCGGCCATTACACAAAACGCACTGCAGAGGAACTACAAGCCCCATAGTGCATAAGTTACATGGCGCAAACCAACTAATAGGGCTGCAGCAATTCCCCTGCTCAGGGAATAGATACCTTTGGCGTGCTGCGAGCCACACCAGTCGGAAGAGGGAGCTGGATCAAGCAGGTAATTTCTCAGAGCCAGTGGCTCTGAGACAAAGCCTAGTATATCCCCCATTAGGCCTAGCTAGGCCCCGACTCACAGTAGCTTGTGGTTGCTTCAGGGAAGGCCCTTTAGATAGGGACACTTCCTCACTTACTGTCTAGTGTCAGGGACGACACACAGTGATTGTGGCCAGTGGTCTGGGACCAGGCCACCTCGGTTTAAGATACTCTATATGGTGATATTATCTACGCCAAATTCAGCCAACGCGAGACAGACGCCATTGCGGATGACAACGGTGGATCAGACGGATCCCCTTTGCTAATCTGGCTTTCCCGGGTGCTAGAGCTCCAGGTAGGTACCCAACTATGTGCACCAACACTTCACGGGATAGCTTATCTCCAACACTTTTGGGTGGGTCCTGACATTATGGGAGAAGGACATCAGTGTATTGGTGCCAAGCACCCTATGTACTTTGGGGACACTCATTGGTGGTACAGGGTTTGGCCTATTATACTGTGTGGTACAGGGTACTGTTATAGTGTGTTCAGAAAAGGTTGTTAGTATATACTTGAGTATGTGTATTTTTGGTATTGTTCCTGTAAGGGGCTTATCCCACCAAGTTGGTATCCCTTGCAGGTGGAAGCGCTGTCACTAGACTAATCAGCTATACTGCAGGCTCCCAGCGGCAAAGGTTCAGGCCTCCTGTGAGCCACAGGTAATGCACCACACACTGTAGCCGCCATATCTCCCATAGAGTGGGGGAAAGTGTGCTACATTTGGAGGCACTGCTGAGATGTCAGACCTGGGTTGCCCTACTCAGCAGTTAAAATTAGTTACGACCAGAGCACCATGGTCGTGCCCTCTCAGCAACAGGTCCACAACTGGGCCTTATAATATCACGTACCCCCGCGCCACGTGGTCGCAGTGGGAGGAGTCTCCATCCATACATCTATAAGTGCCGTCTGCGACCACGCAAGAACCTCCCTGGGTCTGGCCAGTGCCAGGATCCAAGGACGCAAACTTGACACTAATTTCCATTCTAGTACCATTCTATTGGTCACCAACCATGAGATATGCATGGGAGATGCTCCTCAGGCCCTAAACCAATCCGAGGTCCTGCCCAAGGTTTACCCACTAATATACCCGGCCTGTCACCTCCCATAGCCGCGTCCACTCCGGGGCCCTCCTCAGCGGTCCGCTATCATGCTGAAGCATCCACCTCATCCCACACCCCTGGGAGATGGATGGCCACAAGTACACCTGTCTGGGCAGACATACCCGTGCCTAGGCTAACCTTCACCCTGTGTTGCAACTGAGACATCTACCATTAACCGGTACCCGAGCAGCCTCGTGAAAATGCCTAGCCAAGACCCCAACTACCACAGTAGCCTGTCAACTGGTGGCTCCACCAGGAGTATAACTCTACCTCAACTAGTAGAAGCCATAACGCAGTCCGCTCACAGTCACCAGTACCGTCGACTAAAAATCTTCTCCGGATGCGACCCACACAACTGGGCGAAGAAACTTACGATGAATGGCGTGACCACGCGGAACAAATACTGCCCGGTGGACATGCTCTGACACAATTAAAAGGCAACGGATCATCGAGTGCCTGCGGCCCCCGGCCACCAACATCGTGCGATTACATCGCGAATGCCACGCCAACGCGGAAGCTCAAGATCTGATACGAGCCTTGACCAGGACTTATGGTAAAAGGACAACCCAGTAGCTCTATTGGTGCATTTCCATGCCCTCCAACAGAAAGAAAATGAGGAATTGTCTGAGTACCTCCAGCGGTTGCAGCTAGCCTTGTGGACCCTGCTCCATAAAGGGGTCATCCGGATGCCAGACCTGGACGACTACAGGACCAAGCAATTCCTGCACGGATCTTCATTCAACCATCCCCTAGTGGCCCGCATAAGTTGCAATCTATCTACGTAGTACCCTCCCATTATGAGAAACTTATGGACCGAATCAAAGATCAGGAGGTTATCCTCCAGTTTCAAAACACCCGGGCAAACTCATGACTCATCTAGAGGAGACCGACCTACGGCTCACTCCAAGGAGTCTCGAAGGGAAGACTCCCGCAAGGAAAAGGCTAAGGAGGCCCTCCAAGCCGAAGACTATCCTTCTATCGAGGTACATACTACCAAGCCCCGCACCTCTGGACAAGTATCCCCTACAACAGGGCTTAGTCCGACCTCAGTGGTGTCATCTGCTTCCACTGTGGCCAGAAGGGTCACTTATCATGGTACTGTCCGAAGAAAAAAAACTCGAACCTCCAACTCTAAAGCCATGACCTCCAATGTCCAGTTGGCAGAACCAGCTTCCCCGCCATCAGAAAATGCCCCCGTGCCAAAACCCGATGAAACCTCTCCATCCTTACTGTCGCGTAGAATCGGCTGCCTTAATCTATGTCCTCTTGGACAGAATATACGCATCAGCTTTGCTGGACTCTGGGTCCCAGGTGACCATTGCGTACCCGCAATTTTATGATCAACGTCTTTAACATCTGCCCTTGCAGTCGGCCGACAAGATAAAGCTGTGGGGACACAGCAATGAGGATTACCCCATTGACGGGGTTAGTGCAGGTTCAGCTGGAAATTCCCCAGCTGAACACCGGCAAGTCCCACACCATGGATGTTGAGGCTCTAATATGCCCTGAGCCTCTGGAATACCCAAGTTCCCCCATTATAATGGGGACCAATACCGAAGTACATACTGATGTCCTCCAAACTAGACATCACAAGCCACAGATGGCTGGCAGCCCTTTTAAACTACCAATTCACACTGAAGTACAAACCGGGGCCCCTGAACATTGGAGCTGATGCTCTATCCAGAAGACCGGAACTGGATACTACCCCAGATAATGACCTCTGGGAGGAGATCCCTGGACCAGGGATGCGAGCTATGTGCTCAACTGTGGCTATCGTGGAAGATAAAGTGGCCTTCTCAGAATTGAGGGTCGTGGATTTCTTGGGATGCTAATCCAAGGCTATACCTGCCGCCTACTGTAAACCAGAGGGAATGAACATCACCCCTGACAAGATCATTGCGTGGAAGGATCTAGTACAATATCAAATATGGGATCCAGTGGCTGTCATCATCTGCCAGGCCGCCCAACAAAACAAGCCAGAAATTCTAAAACATGCCCCCAGTGACATGGTCGCAATACTAATGCGAGAGGTAGGCAAATTCAAAATTGACAATTGTCTACTTTATAGGGTGGTGCAGTACCATAATCACCCGGATAGAAGGCAACTGGTTCTACCAAGGAACCTACAACACATGGTTCTGCGATCTCTACACAATGACTATGGGCATCTTTGAGTAGACAAGACCTTCGGTCTGATACGAGACCGGTTCTTCTGGCCACGCATGAGTCAGTAGAATTCCACTGCCGCTGATGTTCACGGTGCATCTAATAAAAGACCCTACCTACCAGAGCCGCCCCAATGGCTCATCTGAAGAGCTCCGGTCCCCCGGACCTCTTATGCATGGGTTTTCTGTGTATTGAACCAGATGCCCGAGGCATCGGCAATGTACTAGTGATTACAGATCACTACACTCGGTAAGCCCAAGCCTACCCAACCAAAGACCAGAAGGCCATTACAGTGGCCAAAATATTATGGGAGAGGTACTTTATTCATTATTGACTGCCCAATCACCTGCACTCTGATCAAGCCCGGGACTTCGAAAGTAATCTCATCAAGGAGTTGCTTAGATTGTTAAATATCACCAAGTCCCAAACAACTCCTTAGCATCCCGAGGGAGATTCGCTGCCGGAGAGGTTTAACTGGACTCTCCGCGACATGCTCTGCACCCTGAAGGGCTCACAGAAGACCGAGTGCAGTAAACATGTTGAATCCTTAGTGCACGCCTATAACTGCACCCGCCACGAATCCGCAGGATTCACATCCTACTTTCTGATGTTCAGGCGAGAAGCACAGCTGCCAGTGGATATACGTCTGGGTATCTATCGATGGGGTACCCAACATTACGTACTTCAAGTACGTACTGCGGCTCTAAGACAGCCTACAATGAGCTTACCAATTAGCAGAGGAAGCATCTGCTCATCAGAACGCCGAAAAGAAACGGAGATATGACCATAAGATCCGCCATCGGGAAATTCGTCCTGGAGACAGCGTTCCCCTCCGTAATCTAGGTATTCCCGGTAAACACAAGCTGGCCGACCGCTGGTGCGATGGGGTCTATGAAGTCGAATCACAGATGCCGGGCCTCCCGGTCTACCGCATAAAAGACGTGGATGGCCGAGTAAAGGTCTAGTACCGCTAACATCTACTGCCTATTCCGCAATTGGGAGATGACGATCCAGAAATTTAGGCTACACCATTGGCCGGTGAGCCAGAAAGAGCTGAGGGAAATCCAGAGACAATAACCGAAACACCCGAGGATCTGATGGAAGAACCCACTAGTTGTGCGGTCCAAAATCAAGAGGCAATTCCCAAAGGAGAGCCAGGTAATGGGCCCCGTCCACAGACACCTACTCCAGTGGCTCCAAAAAGCCCTCCTCTGGACCCCAGAAGTCCTTCTTTCATACCTCATAGAGACATTACAGAGACACTAGTACCCCCAATGAGAGAGGCTGAGTCTCAAGAGTACGGACACTTCTCCCCAGAGGGAGTCGAAGAAGGAATTCGCCAAAGCCAGCGTGTTAGGTACACTCCAAACCATGTAGCCTATAATTCATTTCGGACACCCCACTATGAGGCTCAGCAGTGGTCTCGCACCAAGATCAAATCTGTGATTGTGATTGTCACGGTGGACCAGAACTTATCAACACTTTTTATATTTTTGGGATTCTCGATTGAACACGACAAGGAGGCAGAATAAATTGTCATTTATTTCCTTGATAGACAAACACACATAAGTAGGAAAGGGGTCATACCAGCTCAACCTAAGTGTTCATTAATGAAGGGAGATGGCGGTGCATGGGAAGTAGGGATATATATTTTCAAAATGATCTAGAACTGAACAAAAAAGACATCCCAATACTGCACTCTGCCTAATAAAACGTTGGACACAATATTTTGAATCAACCACTATACGTATAACACTCACACCAGGGAGGAAAATACAACAGAGGGAATATAGGGAAATAAAGAAAACAATAAAATTTTATTTAAACTCATCTATAAAAAATTGTTAAAAAAGTAGAGCTGTGATCCGCTTAAAGTGGAAAAAAGTCACAATGCTAGACCCATATATGCAATGTTGTTAGTGGTAAGTATCACCTGTCAATTAGACCTGTTTTTTAATGGTAACAGGTCTCAGGAAAATGCCTTAGTATAAGGGGATCTAGACTGCAGTTACTCCAATTGGGACATGCATAAAAATTATATATATCACTCGAGCAGATCTCATACACAGTTGTCTTTATCAGGACTAAATCTTGTTCATATACTCCAAAACTGCATGTAAAACAATCAAACGCTAAATCCTTAATAGGTAGCGATATAGTATCACAATACCCTTCAGTAAATAGGGCGAAATTCCCTCTATCTCTGGGTGTTATAGCCGTTCAGCAGTTTAAAATCATGACCAGAGTCGGTCATGCATCTATCCTGAGATGAGTCTGTAACAGCTTAAACAATTTAACCTTAGTAGGTAGCTATATAGTATCACAGTTGTATAGTATCACAGTTGTGATACTATATAACTACCTACTAAGGATAAATTGTTTAAGCTGTTACAGACTCATCTCAGGATAGATGCATGACCGGCTCTGGTCATGATTTTAAACTGCTGAACGGATACAATTCGATCACACTCAAAATCATCCTGTTAATCCGTTTACAATACTATAGACACAACACCGCAGGCATGCCAATAAGCTGAACATAAGCTGATAATATATGTGTTTGAACAGCCGGATTTACGGCTATAACACCCAGAGATAGAGGGAATTTCGCTCTATTTACTGAAGGGTATTGTGATACTATATCGCTACCTATTAAGGATTTAGCGTTTGATTGTTTTACATGCAGTTTTGGAGTATATGAACAAGATTTAGTCCTGATAAAGACAACTGTGTATGAGATCTGCTCGAGTGATATATATAATTTTTATGCATGTCCCAATTGGAGTAACTGCAGTCTAGATCCCCTTATACTAAGGCGTTTTCCTGAGACCTGTTACCATTAAAAAACAGGTCTAATTGACAGGATACTTACCACTAACAACGTTGCATACATGGGTCTAGCATTGTGACTTTTTTCCACTTTAAGCGGATCACAGCTCTACTTTTTTAACGATTTTTTATAGATGAGTTTAAATAAAATTTTATTGTTTTCTTTATTTCCCTATATTCCCTCTGTTGTATTTTCCTCCCTGGTGTGAGTGTTATACGTATAGTGGTTGATTCAAAATACTGTGTCCAACGTTTTATTAGGCAGAGTGCAGTATTGGGATGTCTTTTTTGATCAGTTCTGGATCATTTTGAAAATAGACAAACACACGACAGCTTCAGAATACACTTAATATAACACTTACTGGGATGGGGAAACAAAATAAAATGTCTTTTGCCAGAAAGCGCAAGAATTGCAGTCTCTGATTTAAATTCCGTTTGGCTAGATCGCAAGTTGCCTATCTAATAACTCCGCCAAATAAAGGAATTTCGTAGACGTTCATAAGAATTCGTTCAGGAGTCACCAGGACTAACGAATTCCGGAGTTTGGGGTAAATCTTTGGTTGTGTTGTTATTAACCCCTTGCGTCCTGAAACTGCTACCGCTATATGCGAACAGAATCCTGTGCAAAGCTTGGTTACGTCATGAATCACACTGGGGATAGCTCGGCGGGCAGTTTTATAGGGTTCACAGACCTATCTGTAACATGCCTGCCCAATCCCCTCCGTGGGAACACTTAACTCACCAATCTCCGATTTGCCTGTAGTTTGCAAAACCAGGCAAAAAGGCTTTCCTGTTTGCACTGTGCATGTGTTGGCTTGGCACCCATGCGACTTAGCATACCTAGGGTACACCCTTTTCCTGGCGACCCTTGGTCTGGGGTTTGGCTCCAAGGTGTGAAGGGCTCATGCTGAGTACTGGGATCTAGCACTCAGCAACATCCCGGCCACTTTCACACTTTGGATCTCTGAGTCTTTTCATTCCGGGCACTTCACTGGGCTTACAGTCTCCCACTGAACAGAGGGTCTTTGAAGTGTAGGAAGGAAAATACCCTCAGCTCATTTACCCCTGGCATATTTACATGCCTTAGGATTTCTCCCGGGCACATAGAAAAAACTGTTCCTGCCTGTACATTTGAAAACTTAAAGTATTATATACTTTATTAAAACATCATGTTCTGGGGGTGTCACAACTGTAATTTTTATATATGTGTGAGCTGTTTATTTATTGTGACTTGCACACCAAAAATTAGAGTGCTACCTATCTGCGTTCCCGAGTTAGCCTGCTTAATTGAAAGGCTTGCTCGTGGGAAGCCAAGTTCACCTACTTCTTACGTCAGTTGACTGACTTTCCACTGCAATAGACTTTCGGCCTTTCAAGTTACGGGAGCTAACAAGGCACAGATACATTTTATCTGTAAACCACTTCAACCCTAACCGCAAGCCACTTATTCAATTGACTTGTGGTTACAGAGTCGAATGCTTGGAAATGGATACCCATACTTCAAACAGACCTCCCAGCGCCAGCCACGCTTATTCAATCAGTGCCGGCTTCGGTGCTCACAACGCCATCTTGTGCCTAAAAACATTGTAGCACACTTTGCATTTATTTGTATTACTGCAGGCAGGGAGAAGCCTGCAAAATGTTGATAAAAAGGCTGGGACAGGGGCAAATACATTAGGGTCATGCATATACTTTTAACCCCTTCACTCCCAATATGAGTTGGGGTTAATCAGCTGGGTATAATACCTTTATTAAGGGCCTGATTAACCCCACTCTTGCCACAGTGATGTTCACAGAAATGTACAATCTCATGTAAAGCCATTTGCAATGTGTTAAGTTGTATATACATGTTATGCATTTTTATTATATAACTTCTGTTGTGGTTATGGTTACGTTGTTCCCAAGCGGGGACATTGGTCTTTTCCCCAGGGGGAGAATGTGGTCCGGTCCCCCCTGGGTCCCTCATCATCCCCTTACCTTCAGCTGCAGCTGCGTCCCGCAGCAGAGGATGGGGAGAGTGTGGGGATGGCTGCGGGCAGTTGCAACCGGCGATCGAATTGTCGGGGGCTCCCAGTGGATCCCTTTGCCGGGCGCCATCATCTTCCATGCAGCTGCGCATGCGTGAGATAGTGCACATGCACAGAAGAGCCCTGCGGCCATGTTTGTACTCTGGTGCATGTGCAATGGCCCAATAGTTGCGGCGGCCATGTTGGTTCACACAGCGCAAGTGCAGAGGCTCATCAATAGTGGCAGCCATTACACAAAACACTCTTCAGGGGAACTACAAGCCCCATAGTGCATAGGGGCTATAAGTCCTATGGCGCGAAACAGCCAATAGGGCTGCAGCAATTGCCCTGCTCAGGGAATAGATACTTTTGGCGCACTGCGAGCCACGCCAGTCAGCAGTGGGAGCTGGATCAAGCAGGTAGTATCTCAGATCCAGTGGCTCTGAGACTAGGCCTGGTATATCCCCCCTTAGGCCCAAACTAGGCCCTGAATCACAGTGGCTTGAAGTTGCTTCAGGGAAGGCCCCTCAGGCTTCGTCCATTGATACTGCTTGCAGACGGAGGCGCACTGAGCCTGAGGGAAAGCAGGTGCTTTCCCTGGCCTTAGACAACGCGCCGTCCGGGGGCATGTCGGGGGCGTGTCGGCAGGCGGGCCAGTGATGTCACAGAGCTGGTTCGCCCTCATTGGGCGAACCAATCACGTGATCGGCCCTGCGTTCCGGCAAGCGTGAAAATTTAAAATTTTCCTAAGACCTACGCTTCCGCGCGCTTGTGGAAGTGTAGGCGAGCCCCTACTAAAGCCGCTCTACTTCCGGCTGTTGGGGCTCGGTGCCGAGCGTAAGCGCGCCTCAGCGAGCCCCCGCCCGCAAGCACTATCCATGGACGTGGCCTTATATAGGGACGCTTCCTCACTTTATGTCTACTGTCAGGGACACAGTGAAGACACCGCACAGTGATTACGGCCTGTGGTCTGGGACCAGGTCACCCTGGTTGTAAGAGATTCTGTATGGTGATATTATCCACGCCGGAATTCACCCCAAGCGGAGCCAGACGACAACGGTGGATCAGACGGATCCCCTTTGTTAATATGCATTACCCGTGTGCTGGAGCCCCGGGCAGGTACCCAACTAAGTGCACCAACACTTCACGGGATATCATTATCTCCAACACTTTTGGGTGGGCCTTGACATTGTGGGAGAAGGACATCAGTGTATTGGTGCCAAGCACCCTATGTACTTTGGGGACACTCATTGATGGTACTGGGTTGGGCCTATTATACTGTGTGGTACAGGGTACTGTTATAGTGTGTTCAGTAAAGGTTGTTATAATATACTTGAGTGTGTGTATTATTGGTATTGTTCCTGTAAGGGGCTTACAGTATTCCACCAAGTTGGTATCCCTTGTGGAGGCGCTGTCACCAGATGAATCAGGTATACCACAAGCTCCCAGCAGCCGAAGTTCAGGCCTCCTGTTAACGCACCACACACTGTAGCCGCCATATCTCCCATCGGGTGGGGGAAAGTGCGCTACACATTTAAAACCACAATCCACTCATAAGTAAAATTTTAGTTTTTACCAGTAGTTGAATAAAACTGTAGGGATCCCTCGGTAAATACTAAAATTAAAGATACCGAAGCTTTGGGGTCAATCAAAAGTAATTGTCGTGCCATCACCAGATGATGCTGTGTATACTTATTTACCGCTAGAGTGAAGCTGACCACAGTGATAATATGGTTTCCGTATGAATAAGTACTGTTCTCTTGTCTGGGAGATTCAGAAACATTTTTTTGAGCTACCCAGAGCTAGGAGTAGTCATGTTCCGCTCAGAGAGTGTTGCAGTTTTTCTGATATGTTGCCATCTGTGTAGAATTCTTTCTATGATCAGGAAGATGGAATAGTCTATGTTACTCCTTACCCTTGAAAGTTTAATCACATTGTTTCTGTAGCGACTGTCAGAGTTCTGTATTGCATGATTACAGACTCAGACTTACACTGGACCCACAACAATACAATATAAGCCTTATTTTCTATGCTGTGCTATTCCATAAGATACCTTCTGCTGCTGGTACATAACTTACGACCTGTTCACTTGAATGGGACGTTATTGAGTTATTTACTAAAGTCTCCTGGGTGGAAGTCTGTGCAAAAGTATTGCTCCAGATTTAAAAAGGAAAAGCTCCCACAGCTTTTATAGGATACAATTTGTTAAATGAAAATAATGATAATAAAACAGAAAGGCTGTGTTTTTTTGCATTGGTTTTGCCCAACCTTTGGCAGCCGGGACACTTTAGTAAATAGACCACTACGTGTCTTCCAGCGCGGGAAGGTTCCTCATGGCATAACAACGTTTTGTAAATATGTGAATTATTTGAAATATGAGAACCCCCAAATTAAATTACTCCCATCTCTGTTGTAATGTTATTTTGTTATACTATACCTGTCAATAAATGACATCCTTTTATTCTAGTTTTGACCAAACGGGGATGCACTACTGAGTCATTATGCTGGGATATGATGAACCTGTATCCTTCAACTCGATGCTGCACAAGTGATCTCTGTAACTGAGCCAGTAACAGTAACAATACCAGCTGAAGACATTCTTATAATAACATTCATCTGACAAAAAGTGAAAAGGCCAACTGCTACAGTATATAATTTCCAATCCAGATAGGAAAATGGGCAGACAATATTGGCCAAGTGATTCCTATCTTCTGTCACATTTTGAAATCTAAATTTCATTGCTTTAAAAAAGAAACTCAATAAATCTAAATTACTGATATATTTACTTTTTGCTGTATTTGTCTTTATTCTTTTTCTCTTGCCATTAATAATACCAAAGTAATAAGTATTGCTAACAGCGTATGTAATATTTCTAAAAATAGTATAAATTATTTTTTTTTGCTATACTCATATTGTTACAAATTGCATTGTCTATTTGCTAAACATGGGAATATTATTTCCCTACAAGATTTAGTGTTAGATACATAAAGGACACATTAAATGGGGAAACATTTTTGAAACCCAAGCAAACACGTTATTAAAATAAATAAATTTGAAGACATTGCGAAAGCCTCTTCATTCATATCATTGAATGTCTATTCGCAAATGATAATCAGTTTGTGAATTATACATTTATAATAGTGTTGTACCGAGTCCTACATTTTGCCGGGTACCGGACAAAAATGGTCAATTTCACCGAGCTGGGAACCGGGTAGCCTGCCCAGGTAGCATACCCTTACCTGCATCCGGCAGAGGGCGAGCAAAACTGCTGCGGAGGGTGAGGTCCCACGAGGTCTGCGACGACATCAAGGAGGGTGAGGTCCCATGAGGACCCACGAGGTCCGCGACAACATCCTGGGGGCCGCAGCAGACGTCCTGGTGGGGGTGGCAGCAGCAGATGTCCTTGTTCAGCCGGTTGGAGCAGCGGAACACATCACAGCTGATGCCGGTGGGAGCCAGGGAACCATGTGACCGGAGCAGGAGTGTTCCTATTGGACAGCCGTGGAGGAGCTGGCTGTCCAATATGACACTCCTGCTCCAGTCACATGGTTCCATGGCTCCCATGGTATCAGCTGTGGACTGTGTTCCGCTGCTTCTGCCAGCTGAACAAGGACTTCTGCTGCTGCCGGCTGAACAAGGACTTCTGCTGCTGCTACCATGATGGCACCCCGGCCCTCCTCACCCTCCGCAGCTGTCTTCCTCGCCCTTCGTCACTGGCTTCAGGTAAGTGTTGAAGTCTTACAAAAGTCTAACTTTTTACACATATTCCTGATCTTGCTAAATGTCTGTTAAACAGTAATAAGGATGTGACAGCCCTGCAGTTCCCCAATTTATTTCACATAGTTAGGGGATAAAGAGATCTCTTTGGTTAACTGAAGCTGTAGCCTTTTTTACTTTCTTGGTGTCACTGAAAACAATGGGCCTTTCCTGCAGCTTGGGATGCTTTCCCTGGGCCAACCCTGTATAGAGAGCGTCCTAAGAGGAGAAATTGAGTAACAGACACCCATTCGCTACATCTGCACATGAGTAGAGATGGGCGAATCTGCCCAAATCCATTAAAGGAACTGCAAAAATAAATTAACATCCTATCCCTTTGTACGGGCTAACTCACTTTCCCAATCCCTCTCTGCAGGGCTGGGACGATAAGTCTCTTTTCAACCTACTGTATGACCCTAAAGTTCAAAGAGGTACCTGTAAGAAGGCGGGCCCTTTATGCCAGTCTCTGGGTCTGTGTTGGTGTCCGTTGCGGGGCCACTCTCTGGCGGGTTCCAGGGTCCGCTTTACTCTGGAATAGAGGGTCTGGTTCCTGGTGTCTTGGGGGCAGCACAATCCTTCTGGGCTTAAGACAATGTTTCTATCCGTCTCTTTCTGGCAACACAGTCCCTCTGTGCTCAAGAGATCCCCTGCAGTTCAAGCAGAAGGTTTTGCTACCTGCCTGATGATCCACGTGGAGACTGGTTAATTGTTCACATTCAAGCCATAGTAATCAGAAGACTCACTGTGGTGGGACCAAAAGGGGTGTTGAAAAAGCTGTCGGGTGAAGTAGATTACTGGCTCGTACACTGTTACGCTGTCATGCTGTGGCTGAAAAACTGGTGTCAGAACAGCTGGCATAAGATTATAGGGGTGCAATAGTTTAAATGGGACAGTGACGTAACAGGTGACTGTGTCCTCTTGGATCCCTCTCTGCTCGTTCCGTCTGGGGCTTCTGTTTCTTATTACAAATGGTGTTGTATGTTGTGTTTATAGTTATCCTATACACATGTACGAGTATATGGAAGTAGTGGTTGGTGAAACACTAATACACTGCCAACATGTGTACTAACCAAAAAGTTAAAGAAAAACAGTATACGTGTGCCGTCATGGGACATGCGTTATATGGATGGTTTCTTTATTGCACTGGTCTTATACCCATGGTTTTGCAGGTCCTGGAGACTTGATAGGTTCTCCAGTGATCAGTTGGCGCAGTGCTCTTCTATAGGTAAAATGGTCCACGTTATAGCCTAGGGAAGAGGAAATATTTGTTAATGCAATTTGTTTTAATGCACAGTAATTTGTGATTGTTATGTTGCTAAGAATGTCCAGATTTTATAATATATTAATTACCTTTTGGTAAATTTGCTATTGAAGAACAAACAACATGAGCATAAGTCAACGTTAGGGGTCATTTATTAAAGATCTCCCATTAGCCAAGAAAACAAACAAATACTAGCTGCTCTCCAATATCCCATTCCATACAATTGATAAACCGTGTTTGTTTTTATTGTTCCCCATACGTTTCTAAACACTTGGCCTACGTAATTACTTTGAGATTCTATGTTATCTGGGCAAATTGGGGCACATTTGTGTCCAAAAATCTTCACTAAGCTGGTGTCAGAAGATATTCCCATTTTTTTTTTGGATTTGTAAACAACCGATGTAAATCCTCGTGAAACCTACAGAAATTGTCATGCATCTTGCTTTCCTCCTGAAATTGCAACTCACTCTTTGCCTTTAGTCCGAGATTAGAGAATAGGTGGGTCCTCACAGTAGGAATATTCTCCCGGATCATTACAGATTTTTCTTAATAGGAGGGTAATGGCAGCACAAAATAATCAAAACTAACGGAACGTTAAAATGCCGGCATAATTTGTAAGGCCCTGTGCAAAACGTACATATACAGAGATAATACTTCTCTAGAGATAGGTCACAATAAGTTAGAACTAAGGAAAAATGACCTATAATTGGCGGTCACTTTAGTCCTTGTCATGAGCTGAACCCTGTGTTGAAGAGTTATGGCCAGGGGTCTATACCGAATAAAAAGGGTCTGGGTTATTGGTCATCATCTAGCCTTTGTCTCTTCTTTTAATGTGGATTTGTGATAAGTGTTTGTGGGACTAAAGATGAGTTTCGCGTGACAATAGCAAGTTACCCAAGGCTTGTTCTGTGGCTTACTACACGCCCAGTAATTAGAGCTGATACATTTATCATTACCCCTGACGGCCCTTTTTATTGTACCAATTCTGTATATAGAATGTATGAGTGGCAAGGTTTGCTCTGAACTATTTCAGATCTCATGTGCTAATAAAGTGGAGATTAGACAACCTTAACTTTGGTAACAACAAATATATGGTAGGGATGCGGATTTTATGCTAACCACACCAAATAAAGTATATGTCAGAGATTTAGATTGTAATAGGGCCAGTTCCGCCTTAGCGTTCTATACCAAGCGCTATAAGATACTGGGGTTGGTATGACCACCCCTCTCCCCCCCCATCGGATCACACCCTGAAGCCCTTGCACTCGTTGTCCATCCTCTCTGTGCACTCGCAATAACTATGGCCTGATACTCACAAACTCGTCTGCATGTCTTGGTGAGCCACTGGTTACCCCTGAGAAGGCTGGGCGCTCCACAACTGGGACTAGACAGGATTCCATCACTGAAGTAACGGTGATGTATACATTTATCTATAAAGTTGCAATAAACTGAACTTTTCTATAAACTATGTACATCTTATATAATATATCTCCAACAGTGCATGTTGATTGAACTCCGAGTTGAATTTTGGTATAAGTTTGCTCACTTTATGGACTAGACAACGTTGGAGCTATGTGGGAATCAGTGTATAACTGCCACCCTACAACAACGGGGTCCAAGTCTGGATTGCATAGTCGGGTCCATGTACTGGGTCAAGGGTGGAGACTTGCGTTGTTTGGGGTAACTTTGCATTAACATCCGGGGTTGTAGAGAGATGGTATTCGTAATCCATAAGCTCTATTGGTCTAGGAGAGAGTGGATTCAGTGAACTAGACCTGGCCAGGGTATACTGAAGAGAGAAGGTCAAGGTATGACAGAGGTCACAATGAAGATCATGCCAAGTCAAAACAGCAATATCAATACTCATAATGCAGCAACACCGGTAATATAAACAATGAGTTATGCTGCACATATAGCATTTTTTTCTGACTGGGATATAAAAAAGGAGGCAATAACATAGGAAGGCACAGGGTGGGGGTCCCCGGTTCTTTCCCACATTGGGGTCCCTGTGTGGTCCGGTCAGGTTGTCGTCCCCGGGGCATCCAGGACCCTGCCCGTTTGCTCCGGTTTCCCCTCCTCAAGTCACCCCCCCCAATCTCCATTTTCCCCTCCTCAAACCTGCCCCTCTCCGGTTCCACCTCCGTCAACCCGGTCTCCAGTTCCCCCTCCCCTCAAACCCACACCCTCTCTTCTCGCCTTCTCTCCGCCCCCTCCGTCGGTCCCTTCTCCCTCCCTGTCTCATGCCGTCTGCCTCATCTCATATCTCTCTTTCTACCCCCACGCAGACCTACTTCCTCGACCTATACCACTAATCCGACTTTGCCCCCCCCACACCACAGCCTGTTTTTCCATCAACCCACAACACCCACCACTGCACCCTGCCCATACCCCACCCTTTTTGTCTCTACCCAAATTCCTCCCTGCACCAGCACCAGCCCGCTTTTTTTCACCCCAGCCCCTCAACCAGCACCATCAACCAAGCCCATTTTTTCACACCCACCCCTCCTGCACCAGCACCAATTCACCAAGCCCAGGTTTTCACAAGAACCCAATCCCTGCACCAGAAACAAGTTGTAAGTCTTTAGAAGACTGGCGGAGGAGTGCCTAACTTACACTTCTTTCTAGATACTGACTAAGACCACTAGTTAACGATATCCCAGTACTGTTAGATGCATCGGCTAGTGTAACACCAGGCCCCCAGCATCCCGTTTTCGTCATCAAATCACACCGCCCCTGAACCGCTCTAACCTCGCAGCATAGTGTCTCGGTAATCCCAGTCCTTTGCATACCCCATTTGTGATGGTGAGCGCGTTATTCGTGATCACGTCCTCGATCAAGCCCTGTGGGGTTCCACGCGGGTGTCCCCTGCTGACCGCAGGCGGGGGTCCAGGGTCCTCCCTTGCTCACCAAGCTGGTCACCCGAGGGTCGGGGAGTGCGCGGGGTGGGTCCTCCCGCCGATGCTCTCGAGTGTACCACCCGCTACGATGTAGTCCCTTGGTACCCGCGAAGGCCTGCGTTACCGAAAACGTTGCAACCAACATACTAAATAAATCAACAATAAATTCAAACTAAATGACCAGACCCCCTAACATCATACTCTAACGTGCGGCAAAATGACGACTAGCCATATCTGACTATCAGTGGCCATTTGACACCAGTTTAAATACATATAAACATCAATAATAATTAATAAAACAAGATTACAACTTACCTTTTATACAGGCCGGCACCACACGATGAGAGCCGCTTCATCCTCCATCTTCATTAATTCATACCGGCCCACGCCCTCCCGGTGCGTGCAAAACATGCACAACGATCACAATAGCACACACATACATACAATGTCCCCTAACCCCTTAATCACCTAACGGTATTAACTGCGCCAGTCCTTACAGGGGCAACCCACCCTCACCCACCACCGGAGGCCCTTATACCCTCCACCACTAACCCCCCCCCACCACCGTGGGGCCTAACCACCCCTCGACCCACTACCCACAAGGAAGGCCTACCACATCCCTTGGGCCATCCCTCCCCCCAAGTCCACCACACACACACCCAACAGCCGTACAATAAATGTGCAAAATAACTATTATCCAGATAGGGATAATATATTATTATTTGCCCATTATAAACACATATAAACATGCATAATACAAAGCATGAATCTTTCTATCTTTATAAATCACCGACATTGGCAATGTTAACTATCACATCCAGCATCCATTTAACATATAACCCAACCCAATCAGGCAGCTCAACTAAATGTAATATGAATGTCACACAATGTGCATGTGTGTACAACATTGATGCAATTAATATCTTGCGATCATGTAACACTACCTCAAAATATATGTGTAACATAACAACCACTATTGAACAATGTCCCCTATCTAACCACCAAAGCTATCATGAAATCAAATAGCAACATCAATTACATTAGCCAATCAAATTCTAATTTAAATTATCCATTTCCTAACCATTAAAATACAATACCAAATCATATTCAATCCAATGTCTCTATTCAATTACTCAAGCAAACCATTGCCAAAAAGACAATTCTAATTTAAAGTAACCACATCATTCCTCTACATCAAGGTAAAGAACCTTACCATAATAGAAAATTACCTTCTTTTCTTCCCATGCAAGGGGGGGTGTGACACAATAAAGCCTGCTAAACATTACCACACATGAAAAGAACATAAACTTAGCACAAACAATCAATTATTATCTCTCTTAGATGTCTATCCATACAATGATAAACCTACATTACAGGGGCAATAAATGAGCATCAATTCAAAGCATTTACATACAAAAAGCACATACAATACACCCATTCAGTGTCTGTTAATGTATATATAGATATGATCATTCACAGGCTTAAAACTGGGACGGAAAAACTAAAATACATGAATCAAAAAGAGAAAAACCTGAAAAGTATAAATCTACCAACTCTTTTTTGGGTTTACTCTCACCATTAGATGTCCAACTTCACCGAAATCAAGCGACCCGGACGCCAGGACCAATCCACAGGTAGCCATAATAAAAAAACCAAACAAATCCAATGTCTGTGTCTTCTTCCTTCTTGGGTCTCTTCCGTCTTTTTGGGGTCTTTCTCATTCTCTTGCTTTCTGCTCCGTCTTCTTCCCATCTTCTGCCACTCTTCGTCGCCACGCCCTTCTTCTCTTCTTAGGAGGGGGATTGTCCCGTCACGTCGGCGACTAGCTTTCAAAATTGCACAGGGATAAGGCTTTTATAGCGCCTTATGTACTGTCACATTTTGTGGTGTCAAATGTTTCACACGGTCCTGATTGGGCCGTGATAAAAACATGTTGATTTGGACCGACAAAAGAAAAAATAATTATTGACGTCATCTTAATAGCCATGAAAGCACAGTTTCCAATCAGAATGGCTTGCTTACATGGCCTTTAAGATGACGTATTAAAAGAAACATGGCCGAGCCTCACTGGTAATGTATCCATCAGAGCTGGGAAATACATCCCAAATCGATTGACTCTAGTATCTCAGTTTGGCCTCTGTGTTAAGAAGCAATGAATAATATGTAACCAGTTTTTAACTTTTCATTGGTCGTGGTGAGAGTGTTTTATTCTAATTTATCCGAGTGCCCACTAGGTGTCAGATATATCAGGACGGAGGATACAATCTTTACCATAGCAACACTCTATCCGTGGCTTGGCTCACCTTTGGCGTCCGACAAATTATAGGTGTCTATGGAGACACACACAGTAAGACATGGGATAAGATAACGGAATACAACCAGAGACGGCACGCCCACCCCGATTGAAGTTCCTGAAGGGAATAAACGGCGGTCGGGTAGGTATGATGACAATCACTGTCATCATGTTTGTGTTAGTCCGGATCTTGCATAACAAAGGTTGCAGATCAGTTTGCCACGCGATACTCTGTTATCCTTCTAGCAGCTAAAAAAATTGTGGAATCGTAAGGAATCCACTAGTTGCAGTTTGTGTCGGTTGCATATACGAATGGGCACTTTAGATGACAATTACTAGGGTTTTTGGGGAGAGAAGGATTAAAGGTGATTGGCTGTGCTGTTGAACACATAATTTGAAAAGACGGATAAGGTAACTGATCTTGACCATCGATGATTCCTACTGTACCACTCGCCATACTGTTGCAGTGATCAGGCCTATGTGCGCCGATACATTTTTATAACTTGTAAATTTTGGCATTATAAATGGTTAACCGGGTAGGAACCAAATTGGTGACTAACAGGGAAAATAGTAACAACCTTATATAAACTACACTATTTTACTATTTATTATATAATGTTCAGTCCGGAGATATTTAATATAGTGTTTCTCAGTGACACGTAAGAATACACAGTTTGCAATGTTCCTTTTACAGGAATATGAGTCAACGAAAATATCAAGCTCGATTCTGCACGCTCTCTACTATGTTTATGCCAATGTTGAAGCGAAATGATATTGTGCAGCAGGTTGGCCGAAAAATTCCAAGTCAGATTAGAAGATTAGTATGGAATACTTTTACCTATAGCAAGTGTATCTTTATTTGGGTAATTGGCTTAGTGGCTTGTCATTGCATGCAAGATGACTGAAGTATAAAGTATCGCTCCTTAACTCCATGATTGTAATAGAAAGTTTACAAGTGACCTTGTATAAGCTTACATAATCTATTATTGGGATCCATGGTGTGAAGTAGATGTTTAACTAACACAGATCACGAAACTTAACATGCCCACATTCTGTGGCGATATGGATTATTTACACACTTACTCACCAGTTTATTTTAAACCTTCACTTAAGTAGATCACTTACTCTTATCACTTTCCCCCCACACCTGCGGCGGTGGCGCCACCCGGCTAGGTTACACTTCTCATGTTTGCTGAATGTTATGAGGGACTAAGACATTCTTGGATCCAATATTGGCTAAACCCCTATCAATCTATCCAGTTACATACAGGGTTATTTTTGATACGCGAACTGTCGAATAGGTTTTAAAATCATTGTTGTTGTCTGAATTAAATAACATTACATACTAGTGAGAGATGTTTACTATAGTTTCATCTCTTTAGAAAGAATATAGTTCCTATTTGAGAGTTATGCACGCATGTAGGGATTACTTCTTTTTGTATTGTGATCACAAAAGTAATTACACGATAAAAAATGCAAGCTCATCACGGAAACTCTAGTTTTTATTTGTAGCACTTAGTTTTCCTACATTTTCGCACTGCCCACACTTTCCGATTTGAAACGTTCTGTATTCTACGTAGCGCCCGCTAGGTCATATTTACGGTGCTTATCGAGCTGATCAGCACTCTCGAAAGACATATCGCAGGGGCACACTTAGAAAATAGGGCCCTTTTTTCTGTCTGTGATTTGATGCGGTGGGTCCTCCGGAGCAGCTTACCGAGCCCCGGACCCCCCGCCTGCATCCGAGGCAACCGCTAGGCAATGAATGGTTAAAACCCGTGCTGCTAGTTTATTGTGGAGCGGGTGTGGTGGAGTGGGGTATTTGGCCCTTTTTTGCTTGTTTAGGCCTTGCGGGGGGGTTGCGGGTCCTCACTTTTAACCATCTTCAGCACCGTAGGCTGTTAATACGTCTCTGCTACGGCCATGAAGGGTGAACCCTCCCGCTACTCCACCCGCAGCCCTAACACCACCGTTGGGGCTAATACCCCCCTTTCACCCACACCCTGCGACCAACACAAAAAAACACACACACACAGCCCCACACTAAATAAATAACTAATAAATAAATATATAGAAATTAGAATATAATCTATATATATTACCCAACAACGCCCTCTACCCCCCTTACATACCATATATGCACATCAAGGATACTATAGGCGGCGGGACCCTTGGTGGTTTTACCCGCAGCCTGCGTACCAATTCTGTGCCCCCCCCAATTAATGTCAGAAACAATACATACTTATAAATAAATTAACCCACCCCCCTAACACATACCGTATAGTATGGGCACCACTTACTATTAATCACAAATGGATAATAGTGTTGTACCCATTGTAAAATACATACAGAACAATCAATACAGTAAAATACATATGGCACTCAACCCATGTCCGCTGCCACGATGAACGGCCATTCTCATCTTTAATCCTGCCCATGCCCCCTCCGAGCATGCGTAAAACAAAACAGAATAAAAACATCCAAGTAATGGGTCCCCTAACCCCTAATCACTCATAGCGATTATTAACCGCTACAGTCATTAAGGGGTTAACCTATAACCTACCCTCCCTCACCACATCGGGAGGCCTACCTACCCTCCCCCACTAACCCCCCCACACCGTGAGGCCCTAGCCCCCCCACCCCTCACCCACAATAGATGCCTACCACATACCTTGGGGCCAATACCCCCCTCCTCCCAACCCCCAAGTACCCACAATAAAAACAATACACCAAACATAAACATCATTCCTATTTATTAATACATACCCCACCCCTGTGCCCCCCATAAATACATGATTTAGCCTTGTTACATACGGGTTCATACCCAGCCCCACACGAGTCCCCGGCGGCTGACGGGTCCCTTACATCCTACAGGGTACCACACACATGTTTCCCACAGGTTCTGGCGGCTTGGGTTGGTGGGTCCCCGCCAGTGCCATGGCCCCCAGGTGGTCTCCCGGCGGGTCCCGAGCTGACAAGTGTAGTCCAACACGGTAGGCCTGCTGCATGTCTTGGAGCCCGGTGGTCTGAGGGGCCTCGGTGGTTCTCAGTGGGTCTGGGGACGCACGGGTGCTCACTACAGGGTCCACGGTGCCCCCACAAGAGTAGGGACACCGGTTCTTCCCTGACATCTATTGGTCACGGTTGCCACACCACGATGTGCGGCCACTGGTTCTTCCCCAGACTACGGTCCGTGGTGCCCCACAGATGTGAGGCCACCAGTTCTTCCCGCAGGTGTCACCCTGGACCACGCAGCTGATTATCTATGAGATACCCGAGGAATACCGCAGCGTTGGTCTCCAGAGGTCTCACGCAGAACCATGAACAAACTTGAAGGTACCTAAAATAAATAAACCTGGCCCTATACATTCAATACATACTCCCCCCCCCCAACACCTACGTACAATAATTGCAAAAAACTATTATTCCAGATAGGATAATAGATTATTTTGCCCATTAATTAAACACCTTAACAGCACTATTAAAATAAATAAAGTACTATGACCGTCAAATGAGTGCAAAGAAGCCCCATCGCAGCACATCCTTGTCTTATTTGCCACAAAATACATAGCCAATACATAGCCCATAATTGCAAATTACTCAGAATCAATTACAACACCTTTCGCTAATAACCCGCAAACAAGGTAAGTTAGGGGTTAGCCACACATGGCCCAACCCATCCTTGGACCCATTCATTTGTACCCCCAGTGCTTATCATGCAGCTAGATATATATATATAATTTAAAATATATATATTCATATAACTATATATTTCATTTCGATTATTCATTTTATATTATATAATCACACCACACAATGATGAACCAATCTACAAATAAATGTGAAGGGTTATCTCAAAACAGGCTGTATCTTACAACTACCCAAATTCTCTCATGCACAGACAAATACATAAAATCAATTTCCTTTAATAATCCAATCTGATCTCCACCATCAAAATCCTCAATGCAATGCAAAACGCTCAATAGCCACAACGAACATTGCAGTTAACATTGTATACATATTGGCATACATCTATGCACCAATGTAAATTCCTGCAAATGAATGTAACACATAACATATTCCAAACAAAATACCAATACTCCAAACACAAGTATACTATTTAAAGACCCTCCAGTAACCATAAATCAATTAGCATTCATTAGTTACATCACTAAACAATTGACATCCATCCACAACATTACACAATTAAGTTAATTCAATCGTTGAGCAGAACAAGTTATCCTCAGACCCCCCCAAAAATGAAGTACCAAAATAATACAATACAAAGCAAGGCCTCTACCTGACCTAGTACACCATACCAAATAGCAAAATTACTCTTAATCTAATTGTAATAAGCTGACACACACCATTTATGCATAGCAGCATAGAGGCAAAATCATTTGAAACACACGCAAAACAAGCTTTTAAAACAACATAATTTCTTACCCATTGTAGTATTAATCGATCTAGCTAGTCTCGATTGGCTTCCATACATGTGAGGCCGGCGCCATCTTTCTTTCCATACGTCATCTTACAACGCAGAGAGCAAAGCCATTCTGATCTGCGTGCTTCATTGCCTTTAAACGACTTCCATCATTTTTTTTCATTTTTTTCCCAGCGATAATCTGTTTCCTGTTTCCTTTTACCGGTTACTGTTGGAGTCCTGTTACCTTACATTAAGCCCTTCTGGTATCTGCTTTGTCACGTTGTTTGTTCCCTGAATCTACAGTCCCTGCTCCATAGTCTTAGTTTTCCTTCTCCCTCTGCCCCTGCGTTCTGTTGCCGACCCTGCTTGTGACCATGACAACGCTACATGCTGCCTCCTCTGACTTCTGCACTGTGATCCCAACGTTCCAGCTTGCTGCTGACCTGCCTCTGGACCCTGCGTGTGGCCCCAACATTCCTTCTTGCCGCCTGCCCCTAGACCTCAGCCCGTGACACCCTAACAATTCTTGTCTGTTCTCCTCGCTTGTTCAAGCCCAACGCGGTGCTAACCCGCAGCAAGGCCTGATGAGAATGAAGTACGTCAGATCCAGTAACCTTACTCACAGACAGATTTCAACCTTTTAGTATCATATTGTGAGGTTGGTAATACTGGTTTGTGCCAATGAAGTTGAATATGTTTCAACCACACATTATATTAAAGTAAGTTATGGTGGGTTAAAAGTGACAAAGTCCTCGACCGTACAAACATCCTTGTGAGCACATTCACATGTATCATGAAGTCTATACCGGCTTTATATTCTCATTTCCATTCTGGACAACAGCTTACCTTGAGACAAGAATAGTAAAGCATACAGTACAAATGCTGTTTTCGTGTAGTATGTCTGGGTCATGGCCGCCACAGTACAGTATATCCCCTGGGGGAAATGGGTGTAGATGAGGAATGGACAAAAACCCAACCATTGTTTACAAAAAATACTGTAAATTATAACCCTTATTGCAACCCACTGGAACTCCTAACATGATTTGATGGTTATTTAAACAAAAAACTTTGCAATTTTAGTTCAGTTTTCAATCTCTTCCCAGTACACCCCCAGTGTAGTTCCTATTAGAGATCGTTCGATATGTCTATTACTGTTGCAATGTTATTTTCACACTGTCAGGTCTAAGATTGAATACTACCCCCCGTAGGTTGAACAAAGATTCCTCCCGGAAGGATATTGCGGATGCACTGCAATAAAGAGTGAATGATGGTGCGTTCCAAGGAGAATTGCGAGATGCTTGATCACGTATCAAAAAAATTTATTGAACGTAAAAGCAGCTAAATGTAAAACCAAGAATCTGAAGGGAACCTCTGATGCATTTCGTCAATCCTTGCACTTTGTCAAAAAGTCCTGGAGTGGCACTGGTGGAACAATGCCAAATGGAAGGCCAGTTGGCAATTGGTGAGTATTGATACACCCCGCAATACCCCGCTAGCTGGATCCTGAGAGACTCTGGCTTAGTGTAGAATGCGGGACCTAGTTAAGGAACTGTGTGTAGAGATGAACAAATTATTTGGCGGATTTAGATTGCGTCAGATCGGATGGTCCTTTGGTCGGTGGATTTCGGGGATCAAATCTAAAAGGGCGATTTGTGGTTTGCTAATTTTTCATTATATACAAATACACTCCTGTAATCCGCAAGCCCATGGATGGATGTGTATAAATCCAGTCCTTAGATTCAGCAGATTGCTGAATCATGATTGGATTCTACAAATCCATCCACGGGTGTATCCAAGGTGGTTTATGATGAATCGGCGTGAATTGAAAACCGGCCCAAATGGTGTTTGCAGATTTTACAAAAAACCGTGAACATAATTTTGAGAGTATACTGTATAACAAGCCCTTACCCCTCCTCTAAAAGGCTTCAATGGAAAGCCTGTTTGGGTCTGAGAAATCCAGCAAGAGCTGGTTATGGCAGCTAGAGACAATTAACCAGTCTCCACGTGGATCATCAGGCAGGTAGCAAAACCCTGCTTGAACTGCAGGGGATCTCTTGAGCACAGATGGGACTGTGTTTGCCAGAAGAGACAGGATGAACATTGTCTTAGCCCGAAGGATTGGTGCTGCCCCCAGACACCAGGAGCCAGACCTCTATTCCAGAGTAAGCGGACCTGGAACCCGCCAGAGGGTGGCCCCCCAACGGAACCAACACAGACCCAGAAACTGGCATAAGGGCCCGCCTTCTTACAGGTACCGATCTTTGAACTTTAGGTCATACGTAGGTTGAAAGAACTTAATCGTCCCAGCCCTGCAGAGAGGGATTGGAAGTGAGTTAGCCCGTACAAAGGGGTTAGGATGTTTAATTTATTTTTGCAGTTTCCTTAATGGATTTGGGCAGATTCGCTCATCTCTCTCATTCATGATGCGATGCAGGAATGGGTGTTGTTTTCTCAATTTCTCCCTTAGGGTTTAACGCTCTCTATACAGGGGTGGTGCCCGGGGAAAGCATCCCCCAATCTGTAGGCAGCCCATTTGTTTCAGTGACACCAAGAAAGTAAAAAAGGCTACAGCTTCATTAACCAAGAGATCTCTTTATCCCCTACCTATGTGAAATAATTGGAACTGCAGGGCTGTCACATCCTTATTACTCTGTTTACAAGACATTTAATTTATCAATCAGTGAATAGTGGTAAAATTAGACTTTTGTAAGACTTCAACACTTACCTGAAGCCTGTGACGAGGGCGAGGAGCACAGCTGCGGAGGGTGAGGAGGGCCGGTTGCTGGGGCCAGTCAGTCTGCCTGTATGGTAGCAGCGGCAGAAGTCGCTTGTTCAGGAGCCGCACAGCAGCAGAAGTCCCTTGTTCAGGCTGGCGAAAGCAGCGGAACACAGTCCACAGCTGATACCTGGGAGCCATGGAACCATGTTGACTGGAGCAGGATTGTCAATTGGACAGCAGCTCCTCCACGGCTGTCCAATTGGAACACTCCTGCTCCGGTCACATGGTTCCCTGGCTCCACCGGCATCACTGTGATGTGTTCCGCTGCCCAACCGGCTGAACAAGGACATCTGCTGCTGCCACCCCCTCCACCAGGACGTCTGCTGCGGCCCCCCAGGATGTTGTCGCTGGACCTCGTGGGTCCTCATGGGACCGTCACCCCTCACTTGATGTCGTCCAGACCTCGTGGTGACCTTCACCTCCGCACAGTTTTTTGCTTCCCTCTGCCGGATGGCGATAAGGGTATGCTACCTGGGCAGGCTAACCCGGTTCCCTCGTCGGTGAAATTGCCCCATTTTTTGTTCGCGGTCCCGCGCAAAATGTAGGACTCGGTACAACACTATTATAAAATGGTATATTCACAAACTGATTATCATTTGCGAATAGCATTCAATGATATGAATGAAGAGGCTTTCGCATATGTCTTCAAACTTATTTATTTTAATAACGTGTTTCCTTGGTGTTTCAAAAATGTTTCCCGCCACATTTAATTTGGTCCTTTATGTATCTAACACTAAATCTTGTAGGGAAATAAATTCCCATGTTTAGCAATAGACATAGTCAATTTGTAACATATAGTATGCAAAAAAAATAATTTAAACGTTTTTAGAAATATTACATACCTGTTAGCAATACTTATACTTTGGTATTAATTAATGGCGAGAGAAAAAAGAATCAAGACAAATACAGCAAAAAGTAAATATATCAGTATTTAGATTTATGAGTTTCTTTTTAAAGCAATAAATTTAGATTTCAAAATGTGACAGAAGATAGGATCACTATCTTGGCTCAATATGTTTGCCCATTTTCCTATCTGGATTGGAAATGATATACTGTGAGCAGTTGGCCTTTTTCACTTTTTGTCAGATGAATGTTTTATAAGATGTCCTTCATGGTCAGGTATTGTTACTGTTACTGGCGCAGTTACAGAGATCAGTCTTGTGCATCATCGAGTTGAAGGAACAGGTTCATCATATCCCAGCATAATGACTCATGTGCATCCCCGTTTGGTCAAAACTAGAATAACAAGGATGCATTTATTGACAAGGTATAGTATAACAAATATACATTAAAAACAGAGAGGGGAGTAATTTAATTTGGGGGTTCTCATATTTCTCTTTCCATATTTACAAAACGTTTGTTATGCCTGAGGAACCTTCCCCGGCGCTGGAAGACACGGTAGTGGTCATTTACTAAAGTGTCCCGGCTGCCAAAGGTGGGCAAGACCATGCAAAAAAACCCTCCTTCTGTGTTTTTATTATCATTATTTTCATTTACCAATTGGTAATCCTATAAAAGCTGTGGGAGCTTTTCCTTTTTATAAATCTGGCAGCAATACTTTTGCACAGACCCCACCCAGGAGACTTAGTAAAAACCATAACGTCCCATTCAGAGGAACAGGGCGTAAGGTCTATGCAGCACAGACGTATCTTATGGATTAGCACAGCATAGAAAAGAGCTATAGTATTGTATGTTGGGTCCAGTGTAAGTCGAGTCTGTAATCAATGCAATACGAACTCTGACGTCGCTACAGAAACAATAGATTAACATTCAAGGTGTAGGAGTAAACATAGACATTCCATCTTCCTGATCAGAGAAATGATCCTACACAGATGGCAACATATAAAAACTGCAACACTCTCTGAGCGGAACATACTACTCCAGCTCTGGGTAGCTCAAAAAAATGTTTCTGAATCTCCCAGCCAAGAGAACAGTACTTATTCATAACGGAAACCATATTACCACTGTGTTCACTTCATCTATAGCGTAAATAGTATACACAGCATCATCTGGTGATGCACGACATTACTTTTGATTGACCCCAAAGCTTCGGTATCTTTAATTTTAGTATTACCGAGGGATCCCTACAGTTTTATTTCAACTACGGTAAAAACTAAAATTGTACTTATGAGTGGATTGTGGTTTTAAAAGTGTAGCGCACTTTCCCCCACCCATGGGAGATATATCGGCTACAGGTGTTGGTGCGTTACGTGACACAGAGGCCTGAAACTTCGGCTGCTGGAGCTTGTGGTTATACCTGATTCATCTGGTGACAGCGCCTCCACAAGATACCCAAAACTTGGTGAATAAGTCCCCTTACGGACAATCCAATAATACACCCCACTCAAGTATATTATAACACCTTTACTGAACACACTATAACAGTCCCTGTACCACACAGTATAATAGGCCCAACCCAGTACACATCAGATTTCCCCAAAGTACATAGGTGCTTGGCACCAATACACTGATTGCCTTCTCCCACAATGTCAAGGCCCACCCAAAAGTGTTTGAGATAATTGATATCCCTGAGTGGTTGTGCACTTAGTTGGGTACCTGCCCGGGGCTCCAGACCACGGGTAAATGCATTATTAACCACTCCCTTCCTCCACCTCCCTTTGCACTAGTACCGCGCAACGATGAGGATTCACCCTACACTTATGTCAACTTACCCCCAAATGTACCAGCAAAACAGGGTTTTGATATCAGCATCCTTGTAGCCTAACCCACTAAGCACCATACATAGAGTGACATTACCCTTGAATCGAATCCCCGACAAATCACAACCACACAAAACCAACAAGGTCTTTCAAGGTCTGGAATCATGATGACAGATGACTTAAATACCATTCAGACTACTCCCCACTTAAAACACATAATTATGTTGATTATTACTATTGGTTTTAAACAAAACCCGTAAGTAAACTCTTTAACTTTTTGAATATATATTTTTTGATATAATTATTTTTTAAAGTATATATTTTAATATCCTACTATCCTCATTTAGAACAGCTGTGAAGCATTTAAAGCTCCAGTGAAAATATGTTAAGTGACTTAATTCTCACATTTTCTATTAGAGTTATAACTGCGTTTTTAATATTATATATTATTTTTTCTATCGCCTGTTGCGGGGGGGGAGGGGAGGGCCTGTTGTTTATTAATCCCCATCAACACTCTGTCCTCTGAACTACCCGCCTCTCCTTCTCCCCCCTTATCTCTCTTTTTCCCCTCCTTTTTCTTCACTTCGCCTTTTTTTCTTCCCCTCCCCTTCATTTACAGCACCTCATATTCATTTTAAAGGCACCTTGTCTAAAGACCGTATTGCATTTTTTCTATATATCTCTTTTTTCTTTTACATTTCTCTCATGTTTTTTTTAGATGTCACTCATGTATTTCCTAGGTATTCCGTATGCCTTTTGTATTATCTACTAATTGGCACACACTCATATCTGAGACACACAAGCTCCATAACAGGAGTGATATCAATTGCCCCAATTAAATGCTTGACTGACCCAATTTTATGACGTATAAATTTTATATCCACAAGCATTTACCTTGTCCTCTCCTCCATTCGCCCATTACATCAATGTACCATATAAATAAGGACCACCATTGATGTAATAAGCCTGTTTTAAAATGTATGCATAGATCATATACTGATTGTAATCAATCATCAAGCAGCTTCCTTTAAACCTATAAAAAGGGAAGATCCCAGTGGCATCCGGCAGGAACCTGACGAAAAGCATCATTGCGAAACGCGTAGTTCCCTGCCGGAGCCCATACCCTGAGACCCAGCCAGCTTTGACATCACGGGTATGTCCCCGTCCCCCGTGCCTGTTCCGCCATCGTCTCGATCACGGGGGTACACCGGTCGGAGGATCGCCATCGGACGAATCGCAGCTGATGGCTGGTGGGCCTAAGCGTGTATGGTCAGGGGTTTTCCCGTGTGCGTTTATGCACTTAATAAACTGATGTTGTTTGGGGCACGCCGCAACCAGCACCGGGGTGTTTTGGCCCTCGTCTCGCCTGTGCATCGGGCACCCGAGAGAAGTCACTGCATACTGCCTCCATTAGGAGGAGTAGACGTCACCCCTACACCAAGAAACTCTATTTTTTTTGGCGGGGTGATAAGAGAGATCTTTGACTAACTAGCCACTCACATACCACCACTTCCAAAGAGAAGGGTGTGTGTGGGTAAGCGACTGCTGTCGGCAGACATGGGAATACAACGAACACGGCAAACCACAGCACGAGGGGGAGCCAACAGGAGACTGCAGAGACGGCACGAACAGCAGCAAACCGTCCTGTTGGGTGTGGGGCAGCAGGGCTCGCAAGAGCGCGCCCAAGCACCCCTCCCCACCGGTCGTACAGCGGGGAGGGCACAGCCCCCCATCCACAGAACAACAGAAGGCCAGGAAACGTGGTAAGGGAATGAAGGGGGTGGGAGGCAGAGCTGGCCACCAAGCCCGAAGGCAGGCGGGTGAACCAAGGGAGTATACAGTTTTCCCTGCGCCCGTAGATATATAGATAGAGAGGGGGTGGGAATGGCTTGTAATTTTTTAATTGTTATTTTATTTTAAACAAAGATCAGGTTAGACAACCACATTATATTATTGGTTAAATGGTTTTTGGGCTATTTACAAACACGAAGCACGTGTCCCCCAGGTGGGCTCTTTTCACATCCTGTCATTAAAAGAAACACTGGCCGGCCTCCATGGTATGTAGCCACTCAGACGGCAGATGGGAAATAACTATCAAATCTGAATTTGCCTAGTACCATTGCCTCTGGTAAACAATGAAAGCATATAAGACATAACCATTGTTGGACTGTTTAATAATAGTTTAGAAATGATTAGTTCAATTTACTCGAGTGCCCACTAGGTGTCAGTATATCATACCGGGGATACAATCTTACCATAGCAACCTCTCCGGCTTGGCTTCACCTTTGCGTCCTGACAATTAAGGTTACTATGGAGACCACAGGTATAAAAAACGGAACACCATAGAGGCACGCCCACACCCCGATGAAGTTCCTGAAGGGAATAAAACGCCTGTCGGTGATGAGACATCAGCTGTCATCTGTTTGTTAGCGGTGACTGCAACAAAGGTTGCAAGTCAGTTTGCCATCGATACGCTCTATATCTATCTAGCTAGCTAAAAAGATGTGGACTCGTCAAGGAGTCCACTAGCGCTAGGATTTTTGCAATATACATGCACTGATGACAATACTAAGGGTGGAGAGGAAGGATTAAAGGGAGCGCGGCTATGACAACTATTGTGAAAGCCGTGATAAGGTACACTGAATTTGACATATCCGTGAAGTCACAGATCCCCTACCCCTCCCCACACTTAGCATACATATGCATATATACTTGTAAAGCATTAAGATGGTACCCATATCACATGTGACTAACAGGAAAATAGAACACACTTGAAAACATACTATTACAATATATATGTAATGTCCGGAGAATAATATAGTTTGATCTCGAAGGAAATCCACAAGCGCTTGCCTAAGAAATTACAACAACAACTCTATCTGACTCTCTGGTAAATGCACTTTAGCATGTATAATGTGCAGCAGGTTGCCAGAAAATTCCATAGTCAGAGTTAAGGAATTATATGAATACTTACCTACACTTTGCATTCTTTAAAATTGATTGCAAGTGCTGTCATTCAGCAAATAACTGAAGTATAAATAATCGCTCTTTAAACTCATATTAATAGGAAGGTTACAAGTGACTATCATACAGCTCACATTAAGAGGGATACATGGTTGAATATATGTTATAACTACACAGATCACGACTTACATGCCCACATTCAGTGGGCTATATATGAATTATTATGACACACTTTTACTCACCCCGTTCATTAATACCGTCCTTTAAGTTAAGATCACTTACTCTTATCGACTTCACCCGCCCACCCCCCCCCCCCACCCGGGTAGAGGATACACTTCTCATTTTGCTGCGATGCTTATGAGGACTAAGACATTTCTTGATCATAGTGGCTAACCCCTATCAATCTATCCATGTTCACATACAGGGTTATTTTGATACGCTACTGTCGAATTAGGTTTTGAAAACATTTTTGGGCTGATTAAATAAATTACATACTAGTGGAGATCTCTCTTTAGAAACGATATTGTTCTATTTGAGAGGTTGAGTGCACGCCGTAGGATTACGACTTCTTTTTGTTTGTTACCAAAAATAATCCACTAATAAAAAACAAGCCTCACCCTGACCTAAATTACGATCACCTTTTTCGGCAGCCTTTCGCCACTTTTGAAATCGTTTTGATATTCTATGTAGCCCCCGATCAAATATTTCGGTGCTTATCGGAGCTGATCGGCACTCTCGAAAAGACATCGGCAAAGGGCGACACTTAGAAAATATCAGACCCTTTTTTTCTGTCTGTGATTGATCCCGGGGTTCATACCCGAGCTGATAGCCACCCACCAGAGCCCCCCTGGCATACATCACGAGGCAGGAAAAATGTGAGGTGTTAAAGCCCACTTCATTACTAACCTTAGCGGCCTGACCGCCCCCTTAAGCGCCAAGAGATAGGGGTTAACCGCGTCCGCCGTGCCTATGTTTATTGTGGGGGGTAGCGGGGGTGGGGTTAAGGGGGTAGTTGGCCCTTGATTGTTGCTTGTTTAGGCTTGCGGGGGGTTTGCGGGTGCCTTAACCTTCTTTCAAGCCGCGTAGCGGTTAATTCCTGCTACTCATGAAGGGGTTAGGCCCTCCCGCTATCCACACCCAAGGCCCTAAAAAACCCACCGTTGGGGCAATGCCCCTTTCACACCCACCCCTGCTACCAACAACAAAAAAAAAACACACACACAACAGCCCATCCTAAATAAATAAATAATAAATATAAATAATAATATAATATCTTATATTACCCAACAACCCCTATACCCCCTACACATACACATATATCACATCAATGATACTATAGCGCGGAGCCCTTGGGTGTTACCCGCAGGCCTGCAGTACCAATTCTTTGCCCCCCCCCAATAATGTCAAAACACATACATACCTATAAATACATAACCCCACCCCCCTAACACATACAGTATAGTATGGGCAACAATTACTATTATCCACAAATGGATAATAGTGGACAATGTGCCATTTTAAATACATAAGAACAATCATTACAGTAAATACATATTGCACTCACCCTGTCCGGCTGACCCGATGAAGGCCATTCTCCATCTTCCAATCCTGCCCATCCCCCTCCGATGCTGTAAACATAAACAAGAAAAAAACATCCAGTAATGTCCCCTTACCCCCTTAACAGCACCATAGCCGTTATTAACCGCTACAGTCATTAAGGGGTTAACCCTACCCTCACCCACCCCTCGTGAGGCCTACATAACCCTCCCACTAACCCCCCACCCCTGAGGCCTATCCACCTCTCCCCCTACCCACAATAGAGGCTACCCACAAAACCCTTGGTGCCAATACCCCCTCCTCCCGGACCGGCCCAGTACCCCAAAATGCAAACAATACCATCCAAACATAAAACATCATTCTAATTTTATTAAAACATTCCCCCCCCACCCTGTGCCCTGGCCCCCCCATAAATACATGATTTATCCCGTTACACAGGGTTCATACCCCAGCCCCACACAGTCCCCCCGGCGGTGACGGGTCACCCTTACCGACCTACCGGGTACCAGCAACATGTTTCACACAGGTTCTGGAGGCTGTTTGTGGTCCCGCCAATGCCATGGCCCCCACGTGGTGTCTCCGCGGTCAACCGAGGCCACATTGAGTCCACACGGTAGTGCCTGCTGGATGTCTGGGAGCCCCGGTGTCTGAGGGGCCTTTGGTGGTTCTCAACTCACGGGGGTCTTGGGACTCACGGTGTGCTCACTTACAGGGGTCCACGGGGCGCCACACTGAAGTGGGAGACCGACCGTTCTCCCTGCACACTAATTGGGGGGGGGGCCACGTTGCCCCACAGATGTGAGGCCACTGGTTCTTCCGCAGACTACGGGTCCGCGGTCCCCCCAGATGTGAGGCCACCGTTGCTTCCCCGCAGGTCACCCGTGGACCACGCAGCCCCTGATATCTTGACGATACCCAGGATAACCGCAGTGTGTCGTCCAGAGGTCTCACGCAGACCATGGGAACCAAACCTTGAAATGTCAAATAAATAAACCTGGCCTAATACATTTTCAATCATACATCGCCCCCTCCCAACACCTACCGTACAATAATGTGCAAAATACTATTATCCGATAGGGAGAATAGATTATTTGCCCTGATTAAACCCATTAACTAGCATATTAAAATATCAAGTACTCTACTTCTGACCTCACTCAATAAAGCCCCACGCCAGCAACATCCTTGTCCTTTCATTCCCACAAAATACATAGCCAATCCATAGCAATACATTGCAATTTTAAACATTCAGATATCAATTAAAACACCTTATCGGATATAGCCGTGGGGGGGGGTTTGGCAAAGGTAAGGTTAAGGGGTTAGCGTCCACACGTGGGCCCGATACCATCCCTTGACCCATTTCATTTGTGACATGGCTTCAATCATGCACTAATATAATAGTATAGTAGTAAAAATATATATAATATAATCTCACACACACAACACACATGATGAACCCATATACAAATAAATGTAAGAAGGGTTATCTAAACATGCGTGTACTACAAATACCAATTCTCCATACAGACAAATTACAACAATAAATCAATTTCCTTTAAGAATCCAATCTGATCTCCCAATCAAAAATCCTCAATGCAATCACAGCCTCAATGCCACTAAACATTGCATTTACATTGTATACATGATCTACAATCTATGCACCATGTAAATTCGCAAATGACTGTTAACAATAACATATTCCAAACAAATACCATACATCAAACAAGTATACATTTCAACCAATCCAGTACATAAATCAATTAGCATCATTAGTTAAATCCGAAACATTTACATTTCTCTCTCATAACAATTACTTCTTTAAATAATTCAATCTTGATCAAACAGTTAAGGTCCTCAGACAAAATATAAGTCCAAAAATAACTACATTTACAAAGGCAGCTCACCCTGACCTAAAGTACACCATACAATAGCAAAATTACATCTATCTAATTTTAAAATGCCTGACCCACACATTTAATGCATAAGCAGCAAGGCAAAATCTGTAAACACATTTATTCAGCACAACACAAGCTTTTAAAAACAACATAATTTCTTGCCCTGTATGGGAGGTATGCTAATATCGATCTAGCTAGCTCCGATGGCCTGCATACCATGTGAAGCCGGCCATCTTTCTTTCCATGACGTCATCTTAAAGGCAATTGAAGCAAAGCCATTCTGATTGGCTGTGCTTTCATTGCCTTTAAACGACGTCATCATTTTTTTTCATTTTTTTCCCGCAGCATCTGTTCCTGTTCCTTTACCGGTTCTGTTGGAGTCCTGTACCTTACATTAAAGGCCCTTGCTGGTAATATGGCTTGTCCTTGTTTGTTCCCTGATCTCAGTCCCTGCTCCATAGAGACTTAGTTTCTCTCCCCTTCCCCTGCGTCCTGTTGCCGAACCCTGCTTGTGACCATGACCCACTCTCCTGCTGCCTGCCTCTGACTCTGTCATGTGATCCCAAATCGTTCAGCTGCTGCCTGCCTTGAACCCTCTGCGTGTGCCCCAACTTCCTTCTTGCCGCCTTCCACTGACCTCAGCCCGTGGAACCCCCAACAATTCTTTGTCTGTTCCTCGCTGTTCAAGCCAAACCGCGTGCTACAACCCGCGCAAGGCCGGGTGAAAGACGTGCAGAGCCCGTAACCTACTCACGACAGATATTCGAACCTTTTTGGTATCATAAGTGTGAGTTGGTAATACGGGTCTTTTCAATTAATTGAAAATATGGTTTCAACCACACATTTATCTACGTAAGTTTTGGTGGGTTTAAAAAGTACAAAGTCCTCACCCGTATAAAGACAAAAATCACTTGTGAGCACATTCACATGTATCAGGCCAAGTGCTATAAAACCGGCTTTATCTTCCTCATATTCCATTCGGAGCAACATCTTACCTTGAACAAGAATAGGAACGCATACAGTACAAATGCTGTTTCTGTAGTATGTCTGGTCATGGCCGACACAAGTACAGTCCTATCCCTGGGTAAATGGGTGTGTATAGGATGGAACAAAAACCACACCAATGTTACAATAAAATACTGTAAAATTTAACATTTATTGCTACACCCACTGTAACGCCTAAACCCTGAATTTGATTGTTGTTTAAACAAAAATACTTGCAATTTTCGTTCAGTTTCCAATCTCTTCCACTACAACCCATTGTAGTCCTATTAAGAGATCTTTCGATATGTCTATTTACTGTTGCAATTGTTATTTTTGCACCTGTTCAGGGCTTAGATTGAAATACTACCCCGTGGTTTGAACAGATTCTCTCCTCCCAGGGAAGATAGTGGCGGAGCATAGGTGGGGTAAGGGTTTGGAGAGCCCACTTGCTGTGTGGCAACACAGCATATAGAACAACACCTCACAACGGTCACCACGCGCAAGTAGAACAACTGGAAGGAAAGGGAACACGGAAAGGACTAATGCCCTGGGGGGTGGGGGTGGGGGGGGGCCGTACGAGGAGAGGAGAAACGAAATAAGCTGCGGAGAACGCCCTACCCTTTAACACTGAAGAAGCATGAACCACCGAAGGGGAAGACGCGGCGTAAACACGCGAATGCCAAGCAAACAATTGTGTATTCTAGCCTCACTCCGAGTCAACCACCATAGCCCTTCTCACTGTCTTCCCCATCCTTCGTAGCCCACCTTACATTTTTTCTGTGTGTCCGTAGGGAGGGGCGCGTGGGCGCACCATGCCTTTGGCCGCATAGATGTATCTGTCTTGGAGGGCTATCCATCCCTTTCATCGATCACACCATCGATTCCCAACCCCGCGCGCACGATACGTAAGGCAGCTCTACTAATATAGCTGTGTCCCTCCCCCCGTATCCAAACTACAAATATATCCGATGACAACCTCTACCTAAGTGAGTGAGCACTAGGGATGTCCCAACACAAACGCGTGTACGATTTCCCTTTTTGGTGGGAAGATGTGTCACACCATGTCCACGTCATATCTGCTCTCAAAAATAGATAAACCCAGCACACGGGACAAAGCCCTATGTCCCAGAAGAGGAGGCACCTAAGTAAGAAACAGCTCAAACCGACAACCGTCAAGGCCGCCACAGCCCACCCAGCGCCAATCGAGAGGAGCGGTGAATGACGGCTATCCACGGGGACTCCTGCAAAGGAGCCGACTCCCCATACCTGCCAAACAAAACATCACCAAGACAAGGAGGGCAAACGAAACCGATTCCCGAAGGAGGACTGGCAGGACACGCCGCAGAGGAGAAACACGGAGAGTCGAACGGTCAGAACGAAATGTGACCTCAACAACCGAGCTGTAGGATGGGGAAGAGGATATTAGAACCGCTTAAGTGCGGCATTGTGAAAGGGGAGCGCTAGAAATCAGGGAAAACCAAGTGGGTAGTGAGGTACAAACGGAAGGACCCCGACAAATGGAGCCCGGGGCAGGTAGGGGGGAATGCGGGTATCACGCAAAGATTCACACTCCGACCCTAGACATACCGTCAATACAGCAAAGCCAGTAAATGGTGACTATCATCCAGACGAGTCACTGCCAGAAGCACGTTCCACAAACAAAAATAATCATGGAGGGGTAGCTGACAGCACGCGGGCCCTCCAAGCGAGAAGGGATCGAACGTAAGAGAGCAGGAATATCAGGAGCAAGCAGTCGAATATGGGAGCGTGGGACACAAAAACGTGGAACGGAGCAACCTACAGAAACAACAGGACGCATTGAAGTAAGGGAAGGGTAAGAGGCACGCAGGGCTAACCAAGCGAAGGCGCCAGCCTTCACAATAGTGAGGTAAAACACGGACACTGAGAAGGAGAACTGAATCGCCAAAATATACATCGGCAAGCCCGACGGAAGGGCCAATAGGGGGGGGACAATGAGAGACCCGAATAACCGGGTCATCAACCGCGTCGGGTCAAGGGGAACACGCGAGGAGATTCCAAGGGAGATGGACGGCGCAATGCATAGAAAGAAGGGGCTAACGACCTACCGGGGAATGAAGCGAGGACTGCTAGAAACGGCAGCATTGGGTGCTTAAAGAAAAAGTAGGTAGAAAGAGAAGATGAGACCGGCTGTCTGTCGATGGCGACGCATTCATATCAAATGTGAATGGTGCGTTCCAAATGGAGGAATGCGACGGATTCTTGAAATCAACGTATTCAAAAAAGTTTATTGAACGAACCGCATCATCATGTAAAAACAAGAACTGAAGGGAACCCTGATGCATTTCGTCATCCGTGCACTTTGTCAAACAAGGTCCCTGGAGGTGGCGCTGGTGGAATACATGCAAGATGGGAATGGGCCGTTGGCAATTGGTGAGTATTGAGACTACCACCGCTTAGCGGATTCCTGCAAGAGACTCTGGCTTATGTGTAATGCGGTACCTGTTTTAACTGGTGTTGTAGAGATGAACAATTATTTTGGCTGGATTTAGATCTGCAGCAGATCGGAATGGTTCCTTTGGTCGGGTGGATTTCAAGGGATCAATCTCCAAAAGGTCGATTTGTGTTTTTTGCTTCTAATTTTCATTATTATTACAAATACCCTCCGTGAATCCGCACCCAGGATGGATGTGTATAATCCAGTCCTTAGATTCAGCAGATTGCTGAATCCATGGATTGGGATTCTAACAAATCCATCCACGGGTTGTATCCCGCCAAGGTTGGGTTTTATGATGAATCGCGTGAATTGAACCGCCCAAATGTTTTGCAGATTTTCACCGTGAAAATATTTGAGAGTATAAACTGTATAACAATGCCTTACCCTCCTCTAAAAAGGCTTCAATGGAAAGCCTGTTTTGGGTCTGAGGCAATCCAGCGAGAGCTGTTATGGCGCTAATTACGCTAACTTCGAATTAGGTTTTAAAACATTTTGGTCCTGATTAAATACATTACATACTAGTGGAGGATGAAGTTTCATCTCTTTAGAAAGATATAGTTCTATTTGAGAGGTTAGTGCACGCATGTAGGGATTACTTCTTTTTGTTTGTGACCACACAAAAGTAATTACATTCGATAGAAAAATGACAAGTCGTCAATCTAGGAACTTCTATGTTTTTTTATTTGTAGCACTTTATTTGTTTTCCTACACTTTTCGGCACTGGGCGCCATCACTTTCTCGAAAATCTTCTGTATTCTAGTAGCCCCGCTAAGGTTTTGTTACGGTGCTTATTCCTTTAATTCTGGAGATATGATTCGGGACACATCCTCGTTCACGAAATTATGTAGTCCATCTGGTTACTTCAAAATAACCCTGTATGTGAACATGGATAGATTGATAGGGGTTAGCCACTATTGATCAAGAATGTCTTAGTCCTCATAAGCATCAGCAAAAATGAGAAGTGTACTCCTCTAGCCCGGGGTGGGGGGGGGGGGGGTGAAGTGATAAGAGTAAGTGATCTTAACTTAAAGTGAAGTGTATAATGAACTGGGTGAGTAAAAGTGTGTATAATAATCATATATAGCCACAGAATGTGGGCATGTAAGTCGTGATCTGTGTTAGTTATAACATATATTCAACCATGTATCCCTATTAATGCTGAGCTTATGATGGTCACTTGTAAACTTCCTATTAATATGGAGTTAAAGAGCGATATTTATACTTCAGTATCTTGCTGAATGACAGCACTTGCATCAATTTAAAGAATACAACTTGCTAAGGTAAGTATTCATATAATTCATAAATCTGACTTGGAATTTTTCTGGCAACCTGCTGCACATATATCATCCTAAATGTGCATACAGAGCGTCAGATAGAGCTTGTTGTTGTAATTTCTTAGCAAGCGCTGTGTATTTCCTTCGAGACAAACTATATTTATTCTCCGGACATATACATGTATATTGTAATAGTATGGTTTCAAAGGTGTTCTATTTTCCCTGTTAGTCACAATTTGTGATACGGGTACCATTTAATGCCTTTACAAGTATATATGCATATATATGCTAAGTGTGGAGGGGTTAGGGGATCTGTGACTTCACGGATACAGTAGGTCAAATTCAGTGTACCTTATCCGCTTTTCAAATATTGTTCATAGCCGCTCCCTTTAATCCTTCTCTCCACACCCCTTAGTATTGTCATCTAAAGTGCATGTATATGCAAAATCCCACACCCCTTAGTATTGTCATCTAAAGTGCATGTATATGCAAAATCCTAGCTGCTAGTGGACTCCTTGACGATCCACATCTTTTTTAGCTAGCTAGAAGATACAGAGTATCGCATGGCAAACTGACTTGCAACCTTTGTTGCAGTCACGCTACAAAACAGAATATTCTGAAATAGTTTCAGAGCAAACCTTGCCCACTCATACATTCTATCATACAGAAATGGTACAATAACAAAGTGCGTCAGGGTACTGATAAA
>WSYH01013162.1:0-17540 GCA_036426205.1 Ascaphus truei
AAGTGCAGGAACCTACCTTTACACCAACATCACCACCAGGTGACACTTTATTATCTGGTCCATTTTTACCTAGAACATTGTTTGAATCACTACTTTAGTGTCCAGACCAGGGTATAAAAGAGGCCTCTTTAGACTGCACACCAGATTTCGCTGTGGTAAACATGCGCGTATACCAGGTTTTAATTAGGATGTGTTTTTCTTATGATTATCAATAAAATGTAATTATTTTGAGTTCTATTCCCAAGTGAGTGCATCGTTTGGGATTCTGTCCCCCGTTCTCTCTGGTAGCTATGGCTACCATTGTTTCACAACTATTACTGCTCACTTTACGGCCCTATTGCTGCATTTTGCAGCATAGGCTTCAATGTAGGTTTCACGTGCCCATAGAGGGTATATATGACTTGCACTGTATCTTTGCAAGTGGACCAAAACGTTGATGGTTGTGTAATTCATTTTGTAATCTTTGGAAGACCAGTGGATTGCTTTTTTTTCTACTCCAAATCTGAATATATACACTTTGGAAGCATGAACAATGTAAAGTAATTTTATATACAGAAAAGCCATGCTATAAAAGCTGCAGAGGTTTCATATGGAGGAATCATGTGCAAGTACAATTTCACTGAAATGGTTCTGGATAAATAGAATAACCTCGAAGTACTGTACAAGTGGTTTCAAAATACATTGAGAATCATAGGGAAACACTGAATCAAATTGATAGTTACAAACACAAGGATGTGTGGTTGGACATAGTATATATAAAAAGGACATATCACAATAAGTGAGCCAATTTACCATTACCTATTGTCAAAGTTTTATAATTCTATGTAATTAGAGGTAGGGCAGACATTACAGTTATCTACACATTTTGACTCACTACTCTAGCTAATAGTCAGTCATACACACAATGCTGAGGAATTCAACTTTCAGCCAGTACCCCAGACATATAAATGGTACATGATAACTTGTGCCTATTGTATTATGTTACAAATAATTTCAATGAATTAGACCCTACATGTTTATTTTTTTGTATAATCTTTCCTTATTAGAAATGTTACAAACTTTTCCATGTTTACATTTCCATATTTTGTCTACATATTAACATTTTAAATCTGTTTACATCTTTGCACATACTGTATTGTTGTAAGTTCCCCATTTTTAAAAACTTTTTAACAGCATAATTTTGATTGCACTTCGTCAACTATTGATATTCCTGATGTTGTCCTGTTCTCAACCACAGAACAGTTTATGGGTAATGTGAGCTACGTGGTATTTTGTTCTCGCACCTAAATATCTTTGGTCCTCCAGCCACCCTCATGTATAAGCTTTGTCGTCTGCCTAAATGTTTGTTCGTTTATCTGTTCCTTTTGTCTCTCTTTGCACTTATCTGTTGACTTCCTCTATGGTTTGTTTCTGTTTCTAGATTGGGTGTCATGCTCTGCACGTTCCTTTTTTTTTTCCATTAATGCTTTTTACGATTGACATTTCCATCTGCAAACATTTTGTGAAATTAATAAATAGTAAGAGATTTGTTCCCTAACAAACTGAGCAAGAAATGTCTTGCAAATCCGGCAGTATAAGTATTCATGTTTTAAAACAATTGCATTGTATCTTAACTTTAAAAATACTAAGTGTCATTTACAATAACTACAAACTCTATTTTGTCAAAATTAAAAAAAAAAAAAAAATACAGTTTCCTTCTAATCACATTTCTAAATATATGAAACTTTAATCCCACTTCCATGAGATGAAATGATCATTAGCTACAGTATATCACACACTTCTTTGATCCACTTGAGCAATTTATGCATGTCTTTGATGGCATACAAAGTCACTGGGAGATCACATGTACTGTAGCACATACAGCATACCAAAGTGATTTTATGGAAAGTACACTAGCCTCCTTCTTGCAGTTCCAGTGTTTTACCTTAATGTGATGGTTAGTAAAAATAACAGTCTTAGATTTTGATATTTCCATTCATGTTACACAGTATTCCACTGAGAGCAGTCTCTAAAATTGATGGTCTTCCTACATTAAAAAATGAATACTTGAATATGACTTATTATTTAGAAGACATCTCAATTATGTACTGTAATTGTGAAGCGTTTTGAGTCCCATTGGGAGAAAAGTGCTTTATGAAATAAAGTTATTATTATTAGATGATGAGAGAAACAGACATCCATTGCCATGAAAAGAGAAAGCAATTATTTTTGTTTGCATATATCATTTCATTAATATAGCGACGACTCAAATTTGTATTGTTACAAACAGCCTTTCTTAACCTTCGGGGTCAGGACCACAAAACTCTGTTAAATTAGTGCCCATGATGAGATAGGGACAGGCAGGAGTAGAAGGGAGAGGGAGAGGAGAGAGGGAGAGCCTGCAGTAATCCTGACAATTTTTGATGGCTATGCGCTGTTAGGAAGAATGTCTTTTTTGCATCTCATTATCACTAACGACTGTTATAATTAAGGCAATGCTCTTTGCAGGAGAAAACCTGAGTTAACAATATTTTACAATATTTCAAATATGCGGTAAGGCATAACATGATGGTAACTTAGGTCAACTTTACATGAAGTCACTTAAAAAAAATTTGTTACTGTGGCCCTAAGTGTCCAAGATCTACGGCCAAATAATTTCATAGGTACTAATCACATTGCCACGACTACCTACCAATGATAAAAATGATAACGGAGCACACTCCTCTTTTATTTAAGGTGAAGCAGTGAGCCTGATCATCCCCTAGAAAACAATCATTTCATTGATGATGTCCATGGTATTTCCATAGGGCCTCTGGTGTGCCAGTGACATTGACCTGAGTACATTAATAGGGCAGCGAAAAGGTCAATTTGCACTGTTTTTCTTCAGGATTGTTGAACAGAGGGCATAGAAATGCATGTTTAGCAGGGGTTCTTAGTGTGGGGGCAATAACCTAGCCTGCATGGGATGAGCCCAGGCAGAGGGAAGACCTAAATTCCATGAACAGCAGACCAGACCTAGGACAGTTGTCCTGGATCTCCCACCCCTTGGTGGCCTGACTGCAGTATTTCTCTCATTATTTCTCTATAACTATGCAAAAGTAATTTCATTTTCTATTTTTGTTTTTTGCAAATGTTAAATTCAGGATTTTAAACCCTTCTGATTAAATAACTAGAAACCCGATAATTTATTTTGGCATCAGGATGTACAGTAAGTGTGGGAATTTATTTAGAAGAAAAAGCATTTGTAAATTGTTCTATACCAAATAATCAAAGTCACTAAATAGGTATGAAAAAAAACGAAAAAATTTGACCTATTTCATAAATGTAAAATTGTCACGACAAGCACTTTTCAACTTGTATACTTTCTTATACACTCCACCCTTTTTCTACCTGATATAGTGGTACAGTTCGTGAGTATACGTGATTTGCATATTACTGCTAATATGAGATGATATGAGGTGATACAGTATATTTAAATTGGTGCAGATGTTGTAAGATATGCTATGGATGTGATGCTGCCACAGTATGTCTTTTGGTAGCTTGCATGCATTTCCCAAAAATATAGTTTAATTTCGCTAAGAAACTAACAAACAATGTGGGGCCTGTGTACTAAGCGCCGATAAGCCACTTATCGAGGCCTTTTTGCCAAAAAATCCTACTGCTATTCAGTAAGCCCCGATGTCACGAAAAATGACCTTTTTCTGCAATTTTTTTCTGAGAAAAAAAATCGCCAAACAAGCGGCGATAAATCACTTATCGGCAGGTTTTCAAACTCGTGCTAATCTAGTAGCCACGATTAGCTTTTCAAGGCTATCCAGATATGGATAATAGCTAATTTGCCCATTTTAAATAAAACATTAACCAGTCAACATAAATAAAGTAAATAAACCTTTCTACTTACCCCTGACATCATGAAGGGAATCCTTATCAGCATACTGCAGGGCCATGTCCTCCATTGCCAGAAAGAATACAAGAAAAAAAAAAATCTAATGGCCCCTAACCCCTTAATCACATTAGCAGATAATAACCGCTATAGTAATTATGTGGTTAACCACCCTCCCCGGCTACCCACCCGAGAGGCCTAACCACCCAACCCAGAACCACTATACCCACCCTGTACCCATCGATTGACATAGTGATACATCATACCCATATAATATGGGCATGATTGGCCACTATAGTAGCCAATGGTCACCTTACAGGTGCGCTGACGAGTATTCTAAAACTTGCCTTGAAAATCTGGGGCAAATCTGGGGCTATCACCAACATGACTCAGGTACATGCTGGGTACATGCTGCAACATTTAAGTGACATTTCTGCAGAGACTAATTGCCCATTGGATTAACACAGCAGGGGTCCCTGGCAGTTTGAATGGGACTGCCTGGGACCTCAGCTGTTAATCCGATGGGCCATTAGTCTGTCTGCAGAAATGTCACTGGAATGTTGCAGCATGTACCCAGCATGTACCTGGGTCTTGTTGGTGATTGCCCCAGGTTTGTTTTAGAATACTCGTCGGCACTGCATGAATGCAAAAACACACAATAATAAAACATGTACAGAAGCACCAAAACACCACATTTAAGTGAATAAAAGTACTAGCCAACAAAACAGTGAATGAATTTAAACCACTAGCCAACAAATCAATTAATTAATAAAACCACCAGGCAACAAATCAATTAAAACTAGTAGCCAACACAAAAAATAATTTAATAAAAACACTAAACATTAGGATTATGAAATCAAAACAAGCCATCCAAATTACAAACAATTTAAGCCAAACAATAAACAGACAAATAATAAACAACAATCAATAGAAAAAATGCTATTGCCAAAAAAATTCATTGACTGTTACTGTATTTATCTGTACGGGCACAGATTAATACATTATCCGTCAATGGGCAATGAAAAACATAAAAATAAAAAAATACAATAAAAAACACATCTACAAACATTCAATATTTTTCTTGCCTTTGGAAGCATTGACCCTCCGAATCACGGCGATTCTGCAAGCTCTCGTACCGCGACGTCATCAAAGTTAATCCAACGACATGCTTCTTGAAGATCCGGAACAGGTAACAAAATTCTTCTTTCTTTTATCTTCTATCGCCGTCTTCTTTCTTCATCTGTCATTATTTGTTTCTTTTCTTTAATCTTCTATCTTCATCTGTCAATCCATAGCCCCGTGGTAAATCCACAACACAATGTTGTCTCGTCAGCTTCTTGAGGTAAAATGAGACATCAAGGCCTTATATATGGCCTGTGACGTCACATTTTCAGGTCAGATGGTACAGCACCAATCTGATTGGATGCTGCATCATGTGCACGCCTCTTTTATTTTTTTGTTTGTTAAGGATGTGACGTCATCTCCAAGGGAGGTATTTAACATCCTTAAAACCACATGGCTATATCACATGTTGCTATACCAGGTTGCTGTACCATGTGATAAGTCACATTAGTTAAAAAGGATGTGATGTCACTTTAAGGGATGTTTAAATTGTTATTTGGGTTTTAATACTACTGTTTTGTAGCAGGGGTCTCCAGGGAAGAACCTCATGTATTTGAGTTCCGGGGACCCCCTGCTTCCCGAGAAACTGGCACCCCATAAAAGGGGCCTGTATCTTTGGAAGCAGGGGGTCCCAGGACCTCAAATCAAAGAGGTTCTGCTCCGGAGACCACCTCCTACAATAAAGGAAGCCAGGGAAAGCGGTGCACCGGGGAAAAAAAAGAGGTAACCAAACGCAGCTCTAAGAAAAAACGGCCAATTTATTGAAAAAACAAATTCACATAGCCAGGTAACTTCTGACGCGTTTCATCCCATTTATTTTTACAGCACAAGGCCAATGAGGGTGGACACAGAATTTGCATGACCAGGGAGACTGCAAGGTAGCTCCCCTCTCCCACCCCGCCCCAAACCCACGTGGAACGTACGAATAAAGACAGGGGGCCTCATTCAGTAAGCGTCGATAAGGCACTTATCGACCACTTATCGGCCAAAATCGCTGCTCATATTCAGTAAGCCACGATAAGTGGGCGATAACGGCCTGTATCGCCGAAAAATCTTATGACCAAAATCAAATCACCGACTGAGCGGCGATAAGCCACTTATCGCCAATTTTGAGAATGATCATAAACACTCGCCATTCTAGTAACCGTGATTCGCCTATCGCCGCCTATCGCGGCCCTAAAATGGCGATCTTATCCCCAATTCAATACGCCACAACATTTTGGCAGATTGGTGGGGAGATGCGTCGATGAGCGGCGATAAGTCGAGACTTTGAAAATATTGGGCTTTTTTCCTGCATGGGATTGATGCCGGGAGACTCCAGAGCTGATACACATTAATACCAGCACCGGGACCCCCGTCATACATCCGAGGCAGGAAAAAGGCATTTACAGCCACTTCATTACCTTAGCGGCTAACCGCTAAGGCAATGAAGGGGATAACCACCCTGCCAGGCTAATTGTGGGTAGCTGGGGTGGGTGAAAGGGGTATTTGGCCCTTGGTGGGTGGTTAGGCCTTGCGAGGGGTGGGGGGGTTTGCAGCTGGGCTTAACCACCGCTAAGGTAATGAAGGGGTTAACCCTACCGCTACCTACCCGCACGGTCTAAACACCCAACCTTTGGGCTAATACCCCCTTCACACCCTTCCACTACACACAATAAAAACAACACACACACAACAGCCCCAAAACCCACGTCCTAGGCCACAAGCCCCACAGTGCACCAGAGGGGGGTGCCCACAGGGTCTGGGGGTCTACGGGTGGTTCCCGCCAGGCGCCCTGGGCCTCTAGGTGGTCCCCGGGGGTTATCGTGGGCCACAATGAGGTCCACGTGTTGGCCCGCAAGTGTCTGGGGGACCCCGGGTCAACTACACAGGTGTCTAAGGCCCTCGGGTGGTTCGCACAGGTGTCCGGGGTGTCCTCAGGTGGTGTCCATAGGTCCCCGCAGACCTATGGTACCAACCCTGTATGTTAACAAATAAACATGGCCTACATTTCAATCAATCCCCCCCCTCCGCCCAAACACATACATATAATCACATACAATATTCACATGTAAACATAGCAGGTAATACAATGGAACTGCTGACAATTAGCTACGTATTGGTGTTATGGTTTTCCTACACTATTCTTTTATAAAGGGATGGGTGGGTGGTAAGCGGCTGACGGGCAGCAAACAGGCCGTGCTCCCCGCCAGCTGGGCTTTAAGTAGCCCGTTTTGTAGCCCCTCCCCTTGCGAGGGGAGGGAGGTGAGGGGATGGACCTGAGAGGTGGAGACTAGCTCCCTGGTCAGGAGGCCCCCCAGCTCATTTCTAGGGGGGCCGCTCTCTGGTGTAAAACAATGCATTTAGCAATTTACTTTTTTTTACCAGTTCAAATACCCCGATTTCAACTTCAATCAAAAATTTGTGATAAACAATTTAATAAACCGTCTTCTACCATTGATTTCAACATCTTGGTTATATTTTTATTAGATTTAAATATGCTTTTACTAGAACTTTGTGTTTCTCCTTCCCAATGAGTTTTCAGTGAGTGTATATTGGTAAATAATATCTTGTTTGAGATTATTAAACATTTCTTAAACATTAAAAAAAAACAAAAAACATAGTTTTTAACTTAATTCAGTGGAATTGTTGTAGTGCATACAGTATGGAAAATCCCAGAAACTGGAACCTAAATTCATAATTACTCTCTGCAATGCAGCTATTTCCATAGACTCTTTTTCTAAACACATTTGGCCTTCCATATAATCTCTTTTGAATTTAAAAGTACTTCAATTCAATTAACAAACAGCAGCCCTTTTAATTATAAGTGTAGCCCTCTTTCCATGTGACCTAAGGGACTACACGTGCTGCTGTTACATGAGTGGCAAACAGGAGGCCTTCCACCACTGGGAGCCTGGGGTGTACATGTTCACTAGCACACTGTGCCTCCACCTGAGAAAGTTCCTAATGCAGTAGGATAACCTCTCACAGGAACCCACCAGGAACAGATAAGAATACACACACAGTATGGCTAACTTATATTTACTGGCATATAACGAATAATGGTGATAATAACAAGGCCATTAAAGGGTGCACCCACACAGTACTCCGCCCCACAGTAACACCCCCCTTGGTCGAACCCCCAAGTACGGAGGTGCCTGGGCACCTAACCTGTTAGTGGCCACAGACAGGCCAACCCAAAGAGTGTTTGTGTGTGGTAGCACTACCCACAAAGTGTATGGCTGTTGGTGCACATGGTACCTCTCCTGGTTTCAGTCCAAATCAGGACAACCTGAAGATGTTGATCCGTGGACCACAGAATGATCCCACGCCACGTCTACCGGTTCCTCAGGCGTCCATCTCCGGAGGAATCTCCCGCTGGATTGTATCCCTGTTAAGAGTCTCTTTAAGTGACCTCGTGGTCTGGTCCCAGACCACAGGCCGCAGTCCAGGCACGCCGCATGTGCCTTATCACCAACGTGCTGTAATCTTTCTATAAGCAGCTACTGGGGGAAGGGTCCCTAGCTATGGGCCTTCCCATCAGCCACTGGCACCCTGAACACATCCTTACCCTTCTCTGTCCTGCTCCGACTGGCATGGTGTGCTGAGTGCACAAATGTATCCTATCCCTCAGACCGAGGATACCGTAGCCCTATTGGCTGTGCTCCCCCATGTGGAGTGCAGCCCCTGGGACTGCGGGGAGTTGAAGTTCCCTCTGCGGAGCCTGTACCTAATGGCCACCGCAACTTTTGGCATTGCGCATGCGCGATCCTCCACAGCGCATGCGCCGGCGGCACCTACGAGCACCCCATTGCAGCCGCCCCCCTCCTGCAGCAAGGTCAGGGTGCCAAGGGGGGACCTGGCTACATCAGTAATACATGATATATGCCAATAGTCATTATAGTATTACAATTTATTAGAGTATACCAAAAATTAAGATTTCACAGCAATGCCTGCCCAGAATACCATTCCAACACGATCAATGTTCCAGGTCACATCTCTACCATTGCAAAAAGAGCGCTGGTCAATACATCTGTACAGAACAGCGGGATTCAAAATGTTTTATTTTTCCAATCATATTTAACATAAAGTTTTACACATGTCGTGTTAACACTGAAAGGGTTATTCTGTCTTCTAAATAAAATGTTATTCATTTATCACAGGATGCATGCCCATACATACAGATTGCAGAGGTAAGATTCAGTGTTAATGTGTTTCCTGTCTGTGCTTCTCTTATTTCCATCTACCGCAAAGAAATTCAATTACATAGAAAATATAGTAAGAAAGAGAGAAGTAGTATGCTGATACAGTGATTTAAAATCTATTTAATTCGGAACTGCTTTTGCAATAAAAAGCCAGATTTTCTTTTATGTGTAATGACTACTAAAGAATAATGACCAAGAAAAATAGTGACAGTAAATGCAAGGCGAGCTTTTTAATAAACTATTTCATGGGAAACTAAAACAGTTTATAAAGAGTATTGCTTACAATATTTGTATCTAAAATAAACCTACTGTAGTAAGATAAATCACAAAATGCTAAATTAAATGAAAATAGGAAATTCAATCATGCAGTATACCACATGCTTAACATTTTATAACAGTAGAGCAGCTGTCACTCTCACTAATAAATTTTTCAAAATTGAATCTGATGTTTTTCATCATAATTCTTAACAAGTGCTATACAGAACAATGCTTTTAGCATTCCTTTGATTGTTGACACAAAAGGCATGGGATTTATCATCTAAGTTCTATTTGTCTTCAAGAAGAACTGGGATGAGTAATGATGACAGGAAGAGTAATGTCAGGAGGTAAAGGATAAGGGCAAAAAGTAATAGTAGTGATTCCAGGAAGCGCCAATTTAGTCGACATCATATCAAGAAATGCACAGGGTTAAGTAATAGGTCAGGGTGTAACAAGGTGAAAAGAAGAGGTGAAAAGCACCAGGACTGCTGTGAACAAGTGAAGAACTAGGCTTAGGAGAGCAGTGAAGCAATAAAGAATGAGGATTACACAATGATAACTATTAGGGTTGTGCATAGTACTTTTGAGGGTAGTAAGGTTGTTAAAGGTTTCTAAATAAAAACTTGGGATCCTTGTTGGGCACTAAAATTGTGCTAAATATTTCATAGATGCAGTTCTTACTATTTAAAGAACAGTCTTGCCTGCTTGTGTTTTTTTTGTTAAATTATTTTTACCTGAATTGGGGGTCCCCTGGAGTTGACCCTTTGCCTCCTGACCTCAATACACCACTTTTCCCAAATGTTGAGCAGGGTGGGATGGACACAAATGGCCACTGAGTAAGGCTCACTGGCTCACTCTGGCGACCAATAAATAAATACGTCTACCTCTCTTTCTCTCATATCAAAGTTCAATTGAAATTGTTCAATTTTGCGTACATTATCCATTTTCTCATAACTATGTTGGCTACAAAATTCTAGCAAAGTTTTTGTGAATGTTTAAAATATTTGCTTTGAACATTGTTTCTTTTCTTTGAGGAAGTAAATGACATTTTTTTCTTTTCAGTGGTTTTGACTTTTCTGTTAGCTAATAGCCTTTTAACAGGTCTGCTGACAGATCTCCCAGGGCCCAGGACTAAATTCTTGGCCAACCAGATTGTCTTGGCTCTCTCCTTCTGTGGTCCTGTCTTTCAAGTATATTGTTTGACATTTTTATCAAAGTTTTGTTATCCAATTTGATACCCTGTAAGATGTCTTATTGCATAACACCGTTTAGAAGATGCAAACTAAGCTTGCATGTGCATTTCTTTAAACACAATACATTTTGCCAAAATGCCTTAAAAGCAGCAACAGCCAAACGTATGCCCCATTCTTGGGCCTCCATTCAAACGTTCCTTTAAATCAGGGCAAATACCATGATGTTACCTAAAACAGGAATGGCCATTAATTTCTCTATGTGAACATCTTATTCACATAGGTAAATATATGCAAAAATAAAAGGAATAATCGAGCTCATTAGAAAAGGGTTAATGTCACTTAATTTCAGAACAATGCTGTTACTTTCAAATACGTGACGTTATTTTAGTCTTGGCGTTACTCCAACCCAGACACTGAAATAGGTATTTTGCTAATAAGAGGGGGGAAGAGTGTGAATGGCCTCCCCCTGTCTTGTTTTTTCTTTCTCCATCTGTCTCCCCTTTTTTCCCTTCTAGCAAAAGCACTATTTCATTTTAGCTATGACTAAAAGTGTCATATCATTTAAAAATAATACCATCCTTTTTGAGTAAAATCTGGTTAACATCCTGTTATATGTTTTTTGAGTGAATACTTTGTTGTGATTAATGGACATTAACCTAGGATGAAATCATGTTAAATAGGCTAACAGACATTAGTAATTATGGGCCTTTAGGAGCAACCAATGTGCCTCTAGATTGAAGTCTGTCGCTGGTCCACATCAGAAAAACACTGGATTTCCTTGGGCTGATGGAGAAGCTTAGGAAAAAATATTGCATTTGAAGTGAACTTTAATTCTCAGTGCCTTGTAATTTTGGACAAGTCACTCTCTCCTTGTGCCTCAGGCATTAAATATATGTACAGCCCTGTGTACGCCGACAGCACTAAATAATAAAATATTTTTTATATATATTTTTTAAAATAGAACATTTCCTATTTATCAAGTGGCTGCTTCTTGACAAGAACCCAATCAATACAGTAGGTAATGTTACAAAAGCCAGTTCTTAACATGGATTTGGAAGAACTCATTCTTCCCATTGTAAGCCCAGTATCTTATTTGGTAACTCACTATGCCTTCATATACCTCAGGCACCAAAATCTAGAGATGGGTGAATTTTTTACACACAGAAATGTATGTGGGAAAAAAACATTTCATTTTGCAGGTGTGTGTATTTACTGATATGGCTGTCTAAGCACTATTTTCACACAGTGCTCTTTGTTATTTTTCTAGAAAACTCAATGTTACTGAAATAAGTGTAGGAATGTTTTCACAAACGAGATAAAAAAATGATACATGTTTTTCCCACATTCGCCTATCACTAACCACAAAACTTAAACCAATTAAAAGGACACATCCAATTGGCGTTTGAAATAAGGAGTAAAAGTAGTTACTTTTGTTGACCTTGAAAACGAAACACAGGAATTTGTTAGCCATTGAGCAGAATCATTTTGATGAGCAAAGAAGACAGAACTGCACACATCTTTTGTGCTACTCTGACATGGCTGATGAATTCGTTAACAATATGAATCCCCTCTTAGGGTATAAGTACATGGTTTCAGAAGCAATTTTAAACAGTCGCGGACACAAAGCAAGCACACGCCAAATCTATGATTTGATTCGAGCTAAATATCCTTATTACCAAGACCGTAGGCATGCGCGGAATTTTAATTCCTCAATAAGATTCACTTTATCAACTAATGACTTTTTTGAACGTGTGCAGGATAAGCTAGAACACACCTATGGTTTCTGGAAGATTGCAAAGGAAAAGCATTTTACCCTGAAAGAGGGCACATATATTGTTGTGAAAGGCATATTTATTCCTAATGCCAATAGCAATGGATCCGCTACTACTGTTCCGTGTGAATCGATACCTGCTGCAATATCTGCACCCTCCATTCCTGAAACCCACATTGTACAACAACAAAAGTACTATGATTATGTACCAAGCCTTTCAGCTGAAAATGCATTGGAATGGGAACCAGAAGAAATGAACCTACCTCCCGACCAATTGTTTGAAGAAAGCAGTGGCGATTCCTATGAGCGCTTCATGGAGGAGATGTGTGTCATACTGGATTCAGCGGGTGGGTCAAGCGTGGATGAAAATGCCTTGCATTTCTGGAGCGACCAGTTGCAGCCAGACGAAGAGTTAATTCTAGAAGAATGGTAAATATAACAACCGTTATGCGTTGACTGTGCGTTTAAATGTTTTTTTTTTTTTTTTTTTTTTTAAGCCACCATTTTCCCTTTCAATGCGTGGATACAGCGTAACATTGCACACTGCATAACATGTAGCGATCACAAAGAAATTGTTGCCGAATACAATATAGTATAACCTGAAAGAGTAGTACACATTGCTGACGGAATAAATATACGTACTTTCCTATCCCTTTAACCATATTAGCAACATTTTAACATAACTCTAACACATACCTGTTTTGTTATCATGCAACATTTAAAAGCGGGTCCACCACGTATGACGTGGGACCCTTGTCATGGCCCAAGGCGTCCTTAAAAAGGATTACGGATGTAAGTCCCGCCCCCAAGCGACGTGCGCGCCTCAAAGCCTATTGGCTGTCATGTTTTGTTATAGTAACGGTAACTGCAGTGTGTCATGTGTGCGGCTCAGTGTTTGTAGGCGTCAACTGGGCGTTAGCTGAATGTTAATTGAGTGGGAGGAGTGTTAGCGTGCGTTTCACGCTGGTTTAACATGACGTCACACGTATTGCATTTGCGCATTGTGTTATCGGCCGTCCTTTCTGTCCAAACACGTCTGTTTAAAAAGAATACAGATGTACTCGTTTAGAACGAATGTAGTTTCGTATTCATTGTATTTGAAATAAAGATTTTATGTTTAATGGTATTTTCAAGATGTATTGAACGCACAACGTACGCTTTGTTTTGCGCATGCGCTAACAGTTAGTGCAGCCAAGCGTGAAGTGCGTGCGCACACTAAGATGTGCGCGCACATTTTTCAGTATACAGGCAACGTTCACATCATATACATAGTTATGCCTGCTACAAATTTAAAGAAACATTACATACTGATGTACACTTGTACTTCTAACATATAAGTGAGTGACGTGTGTATGTACACAATCATATAGAGCTGTGTAATGCGTTGTCACGGATACATATATAGTAAGGTGCCATATTTGACCATCATGTGTTTGCTGTATTTCAGAGATGTCGGGGAAGATACAATCGGATCAATGTATGATTTCAGAAGAGTCTACCTTTATATGAGATGATTGTGAGGAGGAGCCACCGACTACTATACTACATATGGAACTAATTTTATATTGCTTGCAGCGCTTATTAACAAACAATTAAAAATGTGATACCCTTATGCCTATATTGCATAAGCACTTAATTAACATAATGATGTTGCTAAATAGTGCCTCATGAATTTTTATTGAGTGTTCTTTAATGACTACTATCATTTTATGGCATGGTGTGTTTTATATATAACAACCATTCCCACTCTGCTAACACATTTGTGAATTATATTGTGTAATGGAACGTATGACTGTCGAAACTATGTAACAATAATAATAATAATAATAATAATATGAGCATGTTCATGTATAGCGCTGCTAGTTGTACACAGCGCTTTACGGACACATTTTTCAGGCTGAGGTCCCTGGCCCGTGGAACTTACAATTTATTTTTTGCCGCCTGAGGCACAGGGAGATAAAGTGACTTGCCCAAGGTCACAAGGAGCCGACACCGGGAATTGAACCAGACTCCCCTGCTTCAAAATCTCAGTGCCAGTGTGTGTCTTTACTCACTGAGCCACTCCTTCTCCCAATGTAAAGGACACTTACAACCAACTAGCCATTTCTTGTTAAAAATCTCTTGTTACATGGGTATGTTGATAAAATGGTTTGGGACTGTAGCAAATAATGTTATTGGCCAGATGTTGTGGTCCCCTACAATGCATGATGTTCTGATTATGACATCAACATCATGTAATGAAGTACGTGTCTGTGTATATTTCATTAACCTAACTAACTATAGTTTACTGTGTTTATTAAACGTTCTAAAAATACATAGTATAGTCAATATGATGATATAAGCTACCATAATAAAGCTGGTGTTATCATTTGTCGGTGTTATACATGGATCCTACACAAATTGATACAGACACAAACAGTTGTCTTACAAAGTGTGTCTATGCTAATGTGCACGTGATTGACGTTACAATTGTGACAATACTTGATAATTATCATCATGATAATGATGAAGTGACGTGATTTATATTGCAAAAATATTACCAACATTGTCATATTGGTAAATTATAAATGCTAAATGACAGTAACATTAGTGACAAATTTGTCTTCTCTGTTAACAGTTTAACACTTGGTACATGTAGGACACATCCACACACGTGTGACTTATACATACACATGTCACAAATTTAAATTAATGTTGACTATTAATTCCTAGCATTACAAAACACCAACATTGCTAAATATAAGATGTAGTACGCATTGTTGTGATTGCAGGCATTCATGCATGGAGTTTTATGATCAGTCAATTTCATCCGTGATGAATGATCTCCCGTAAGTAAAGAAATAACTACAGTTATCCCCTTGTCTCCAAACACCTCTATATTACATTAATGGAATTTATAAGGAAACATACATAAAATGTGATGAAATGGGAGTAATCATTTTCTAATACAATGCACATGAAAGCTCAAGAGTAGCTAAATGCATATACATGATACAGAAAGTACATATATGTAACATTTGTGTTTAAACCAATATGTTGGGTTTTGACTTCAAATAATTATAGGAAGATTGATGTAGGCACATCTTATGAGAGATGTCAGCAAATATACATACCATGATCAGTCATACTGGAGATATACCTATAATGCAAAGGAACAATATATAAATTGCAAACATTGACATGCCATCTTCAGTACCGTAAACAACACAGCAAAGTGTGTATTTGGTGTTAAATGTGCAACACCATGTATATTTCATGACATTCAAAATGTAAATCAGGCTGGTGTACACATCATATGGATGTACATGTTACACTGCACCAATAACATTGTATGTAAGCATACTAGAAGCATGAATGAGTATGGGCATAATATGTGTATTGTGTTAGCATAAGGAACAACACAATGCTAAAATATTAGTGCTTTGTTACCCCAGTTGTATTCACATACACACAACTAAAGTAAAATTGAAGAGGGATTATATAACCTGTGCAACAATAACATACCGGTGCCACATCCCTTTGTGCACACAGCAGAGAGAAGAAAGGTGTGCAACCCATATTCATCTGTGTCCTACCAGAAGGGTATATAAAAAAACATTATTGTTAAGATAACATAATGTAAGTATAAAAGTAGAACTTGGAACATATATGTTTGTACTTACAAGAAAAAAATGAATTGATGAGATTCTGGCGTGTCTGGCCACCACTGGCTGTTTGTTCATTTTCAGCAGCTACATGGGTGGGATGCTCGTCTACCACAGGCTCAGCTAGGTCTGACTGTACATTGTGCCTCAGTGCAACATTGTGCAAAATGCAACAGGCAAGGATAATATCAGACACTTTTTGAGGCTTGTATAGAAGAGCCCCACCAGTTCTGTCCAGACACCTAAATCTGGTCTTGAGTAGGCCAAATGTCCTCTCTATAACAGATCTTGTAGATATATGGGCTGCATTGTACCTGTCCTCTGCTTCAGTTTGAGGGTTTAGCACCGAAGTCAAGAGCCACGGCCTAATTCCGTATCCTGAGTCACCTATAATGAATGGAGCACACATAAGCTGACATTAGTGATCAAATTGTACAATGCCAACATTCCTAAATAAAAATGTGTTTTGTGTTTGAACATGTAAATGTGTACTCACCCAGCAGCCAACCATGTTCAAAATGTCCCTCTTCGAACGCATGGAAGACTGAAGAGTTCCTCAGGATGGAGGAATCGTGACTGGAACCAGGGAATTTGGGTACCACATGCATTATCCTCATCGTCGCATCACATACCACCTGTACATTGAGTGAATGGTAGTGCTTACGATTGCGGTACACATGCTCACTCTGACTAGGTGCAATCAAAGCAACATGTGTGCAATCGATTGCACCCAGCACACATGGTATCCCTGCTATATTATAAAAGCCAGTCCTGACTTCCAGCCACTCTGTCGCCTCTGTAGGAAAATGAATATAATTCCTAGTGCGTATATTGAGTGCATAGAGAAACTGGGTCAAGGCCCGCGAGAATGTAGATTGCGAGACCCCGCCCACTATGCCCACAGTTGTCTGGTATGACGCGGAAGCAAGATAATGTAATGAGCACAGCATTTTAACAAGCCCAGGGACTGCACGACCTCTGGCTGTGAAAAAATCTAAATCTCCCCTTATCTCCTGATAAAGAGCTAAGATTGCTGCTGAACTCAAACGATAGCGACTTACAATCTCCTCCTCACTCATCCCATCTAACAGGGTTCTCTCCCTGTACAGACGCGGACGAGGCACAACTTGTCTCCTCTGTCTTCTCCTCTGATCTCCTGTCCCTCTACCTGTCCCTCGGCCTGTCCCTCTCCCTGTCCCAGTCGTATCCGCGTGACTGTCCCTGTCACTGTCACTCGGTGTGTCCCTCCCTTGCCCTATATGATTCTCTTCATCATCAAGCATGTCATAGAAAAGAATGTTCCTCCGTCTCCTAAACAATCTCAACATTTTGAAATGAGTAGCTGTGAATGAGCAGGTAATGGGCGTCCTTTAAATAGGTATGTGATGATGTCAGGTGACATAGTAAAATGCAAGGTGTTACATTAACATAATAAAGTACTTCTGTGGCAAGCTGTGTGCAGTTCTTGTTATAAGTATTTGTTGTGTGTATTCTGCAGGGAATGAT
>WSYH01013163.1:0-17540 GCA_036426205.1 Ascaphus truei
TGGCGGGGAAGCCGTGAGCGAAGCCCCTGCCTAAAGCAGCCTCTTCATTGGACTGCAGGCTCAGTGCCGAGCAGCAGCTCGCGACTCACACGGTCAGCGCCTAAGCGCGGGACCAGCCCCAGGCCTGACTCTCACCAGTGTGTGTCTGGCTGCATGGGGGGTGGGGGGGAATCTCGTATCAACTAGCTTCCTGACTAAAAGGCCTAGGCTAAGTAGTAGCTCATTAACTCACAGCTGAACAGCCTTTCCACAATGATTACACTTAGCTGATAGCTGTAAAGTCCCACAACTGCCCATTCTAGCCCTTAGAGGGCAGCGACGCATCACAATACATACCACACACACACACACACAAACAGACAATACAAAAATATAAACAAAAAAAAATAAAAATACATAAATACACCCACATACTCAACTACATACACACCAGCACTATGTATCTATACATACATACACCACATATATATTATACACACACACACTACTAAGACTAAATACACACACAACATACACATATACATACACACACCACAACACAACACTAATCATATATATATATATTACATCATACACACACACACCACATACATAATAGATACAAACACACCAATACATACACACACTCCATACCACACATACTACACACAACATACATACATATAAGATAAGGAAAGAGAAAAGAAAGAAACGGAAAGAAAGGAAAAAAAGAAAGAAAAAAAAAAAAGAAAGCAAAGAAAAAAAAAAAAGAGAGAAACGAAAGGAACAAAAAATAAATAAGACAAGAACAGAAAGAAAAAAAAAAGAAAGCATAAAACGAAACAAAAAAAAATGGAAAAAAAAACTGAAAAAACAAAAACCAAACAACAAGAAAAACAAACCAAGCAAAAATAAGAAAAAAATGAAAAAATCACCAAAAAAAAAGAACACCCACACAACTATACAAAATCCCAGAACCAAATAAACCATACCATAAAACCAAAAAATATAAAAAAATAATGAGAAACGAAAGAAACGAAAGAAAAAAAACTAGGAAAAAAAAAAAAAGAAAGGAAAACAGGAAAGAAAGCAAAGAAAAAAAGAAAGAAAAAAAGAGGAAAACAGAAAGAACAAGCACACAAAAACAGACAAGAAAGAAAAAAAAAAAAAACAAAAAAAAAAAAAAAAAAAAAGAAAAAAAAAAAAAATATAAAAAAAAACAAACAAAAAGCCCACCATCCGTCCCATAACCCAACATCTTCCGCTACCCCAACGACCCCCCTGTGACCCATGACTACCATTGCAGTTGATCCCCCGCGACCCAACCCCCACCCACCCCCCCCACGGCACCTACCCCCAACCCCGCCCGCCACCCCACATCACCGTTTCCCCCACACGCCCACCCTCCCCACCCCGGTCCTCCCCCCACCTTCACCAAAAAATCACCCTCCCCCACCCCACCCATCACGCACGCCCACCCTCGTATCCAACAAGATACCACAACGACTCGTACCAGATTTCTGGCTCCCCATCCCCGCTAACAGCTCCCTCAACCCCGGTCTAGTTACCCATGAAGACGACCCCTCCCCCCCTATCAGCTAACCCCCAAAAACCTTGACCCCACTGTAACCGACTACGCATACCATCCCAACCCACTTAGATAACCATTCGTCAACAACTCCCCAACCACTATAAGCACAGCAACTTACATCGGCATTGGGCCGATGCCTCGTAACCACCAAGCCACGCCTTATGAACACACCCTTCCCCACCCCAACTCAGCCTACCCAGCGCCACGCCCTCTCTACAACCACGCATTCTCGCCGCCGGGCCATATTAGCCGCCTGCCCCACATAAATTAGTGCACACAGCCCATACACCACGCACCACCCCACATCACCCCACACAACCTCCCACTCTCCCCGCGTCCCCTCCTCCATCCCCCCTCACCACCCCTCTCGAACCCGTAACCACCCCTTCCCCCCCCCCTCCCCCAAACCCCAGCCCCAAACCACTCCTCAACCCCCTGCCTCTTCTCAGTACATCTCCCGCCCGTTCCACACCATGAACAGTTTCTTTGCCCCCCACATCAAATTCTCAGCACCTATCCCCACGCTTTTTGTCAGTCCACATATCTCCACTGCCTCAACAACCTCCTACACCACATGACCGCACCCTCCCCCACCCTTATCCCAACTTCCCCCCCCTCTACCGCTTCCTGTTATCGTCGCACACACACATACAATATACACACATATACACACACATATATACACACACACACCACACACAATACAATAGCACACTATACATACACATTAACACACACACACACACACACACACCACACACACACACACAACATATACAGACTCAAGGCAAATCACAAGGGGGGTTAAGAATGTCCAGGGTGGGGTTGGCCCTGTGGTCTCTCTCGCTTCCAGCCTGCAGTTCTTACGGTCGCCACTGGGAGTGCTTTTGAGTAACCACCCTCACCATAATCCAGCCCTTTATCCGCCTCCTATTCCGTTCTCCCGCCGCGGTTTATTGTCCTTCTTTCCCAGTAACAGCGCGCTTGCCCATTGTTGCCTTGCTGCGCTCTGTGTACAGACCCTATTCGACCCTTCTAACACTACCTGACCAATGCTGCCCACCACTCTGACACTAACCTGTCCACTGACCTCGGCCAGTCCACCGATGACTGATACTGCCGACTTCCCCACTCTGACTCTCTTGCCTGTCCACTGACCACACCTGTCCATGAACACGCCCTGTCCACTGACCACTGCTCCGTGCCTGCTGCCTTCCCCTGACCACTGCCTGTGCACTGACCACTACTCCCTGCCTGCTGCCCTCCTCTGACCTCTGCTGGTCCAATGACCACCATCACTACCTGTCCGCCTCTCACCTCTCTGCCTGTCCACTGACTACCACTGCTGCCTGCTACCCATTCCAGCAACTGGACTCCGGACCTCCCCTTGTACACAAGGACAGTTCGGATACTTTTGCCCCCCCCCCCCCACCCCACTCGCACACTCTCCATTTTATTGACCTACCATGTGTGCCTATCCTGGTTTATATCTTCCCCTATCTCACCGCAAGTTCGGTTGTTTCCCGGTGCTGGCAACCCCTCCTCCTCACTCATACCCACAGACGGTGTACCCCAGGCTCTGCCCTAGGACCTCTACTCTTTCTCCCCTTGCACCTCTTCCTTGGAAATAACACCAGTCATTGAGTTTTCTACCACCCTCTATGCAGGGAGACCCACAAAAGCTACCTATCTCTCTAAGCTGACCGCATCCCCTTCTTGCTGTCTCATATCACTAACTGTCTCTCTGTTATCTCCGGGGTGTCATAATCGCTATTTTAAGCTTAACATGTTAAAAACGGACCTAACTCATCTCCCGCCGTTACTCTTACTCTACACCAACACCGGATTCCTCCTCGCATGGAATACCTATTCTCACAATGACCCGATGACCCCAAGCTAGAGGCCTAGGTGGCATACTTTGCCCCTCCCTCTCATTCCTCGCCAACATTACATCACCCCTCCAGAATCTGTTTTTTACCCCCTGCGATATTGCTAAAATACGTCCCTTCTCATGGGGCACCCTCAATTCATTACTCCGCGCTGAGTATATCCAGAAATACTGCAACATGCTGCTAGCTGGTCTACGGGGAGCTGGTATGTGGAGATGACTTCTTTCATATGTGATAATATAGAGTAAGGAGTTATAGGAGAGGTTAAGTGGGTAATAGGAGGAGTTGGAGTTATCGGGGCGGTTATTAGGAGTAATAGGAGAGCCTTATCGGAGTTGTTAATGAAGCGAGTTAGATGTTACATTATACTGGAGCAGTTACTCATGGGGTAATAGGAGGAGTTACGGAGGAGGGGTTATATTGGGAATAGGAGGAGTTATAGGGAAAGGTATATGGGGTAATAGGAGGAGATATTGGGAGATTAATGAGCAATACAGGAGAGTTATAGGGAACGGTTATATGGGAATAGGAGAGATATGGGAGCACTTTATATGGGCATATAGGAGGAGTTATAGGGAGTAGTTATATGTGGAAATAGGAGAAGATATTGGGGAGCGGTTATATGGGGTAATATGGAGAGTTAAGAAGCAGTTAATATGGAACATAAGAAGTAGTTATAGGAGCGTTATATGGTTAATAGGAGTAAATATAGGAGAGGTTATAATGGGGTAATAGGAGGAGTTTATGAGGCAAATATGCGTTAAATGGATACCAATGTCACAATGAATACTTCCATTTTATTTTACATGAAATTCAATTTTATTTCACAATTTCAAATTGAACAATACGAAGCTCCACTAATTTGGGCCCTAAAATATCTGCATCTCCAACCATCTCCACAGCTATATTAGAGACGTCGCTGGCTAACCCTCCCCCACCCCCCGAAGACCTTCCCGATTGAATGTTAGACCTTCATGGGGAAGTTGAGAAAAAAGAAGACTCGTTTCAAGCAGGTGAATTGACACATTGAGGGCCGTGTCATCCCCTTTTCCTTGGTACTCCTCCACCTGGTGCTGATGCCACAGATCCCTATTTTTGCAGATTTGGCTCGACCTTCCGAATGAACCCCACAAGAGCCCGGGTTTCATTAGTATGCGTTTTGTCTGAGCACATAATACGATGTTGTTGGCGCAGTGTCGTCATCCGTCCCCCTGAGGTGGACTTACTCTCAAGTGGAAAGCGATTGAGGTTGCCGTTGCGACAACCACACAGGGGGGTCCATGAACCCCACCTGAGAGAGAAGAAGGAGACGTGGGTTAGTGGTGAACAGGAAATTACCTAGGTGCTCTTGCAGAGGAGACCTGACCTGTAGGACGGCACAGGATTTAGGTGAGATCTGACCAATTATCTATACATGGCATCGCCCTGTCCTAGTCCTCAGGTAGTAAAGGGGATCTCTAATAGGGTGAGAGGAAAGGGGATCTCTAAAGGGTGAGAGGAAAGGGGATTTTAATCTGTAAAGTGGAATCACCCCCTCCCTTATCTCCTGGTGATACCCATCTCTATATATTCGAATACCTTGCTATCCTCCGCTGCCTTAATTTCCCTCCCTATACACCCCAACATTTTGCTGCCCTCGGAACTCCCTTATACACCCCTCTTTATACACCTGAAAATCCTGTCATCCTAATATATGCTGGCCAAACTCTGCACATGTGAAGAAGAGACCGTGAGGTTGGCGACTCTGTACATGGGAAGAAGAGACCTGGGAATTTGGAACTTTGTACATGTGAAAAGAAGAGACCTGTGAGGTTAGGAACAGCTTTGTACATGTGAAGAAGAGACCTGTGATTGTAGGAAAGCTATGTACATGTGAAGAGAGAACTGTGAGGTTAGGAAAGCTATGTACATGTGAAGAAGAGACCGGTGGCTGTGCATGTCCTGTGAATGACTTACGCTCCTTCAGTAGACTGGATGTAATATTCCTCATTGCTGTTGCTGCTAACACAGAGCAGCCGGAATCCGTTCAGAGACGTATCATCACCAAACCACTGGAATTCTTCCAACTGTATCAGAGATCATTACAATGTATCCATTTCAATATAACTAACTTCATAACCCCTAACCCATGAAACACGTCCATGTCATTAGGTCATTTGCTCCTACGTGGGACTGACCCTTTAACCATTAAACACATCCGGTCATAGGTCACTTGTGCTAGGTGGGACTGACTTTTAACCTTCAAAATAACAAGTCCCTTCATTAGTCCTTTGTACCTAAGTGGGACGACCCCTAACCATATAAACACGTCCCTGTCATTAGTCACTTTGCCCCTAAGTGGGACTGACCCTCTAACCCATTATATAACAACGTCCCTGTCATAGGTCAATTTGCGCCTACGAGAGACTGACCCTTGAACCCATTAAAACACATCCCTGTCATTAGGTCACTTTGCCGCCTACGTGGGACAGACCCTTTAAGCCATTAAACACGTCCCTGTCATTAGGTCACTTTGCCCTTATGTGGGACTGACCCTTTAACCCATTAAACACGTCCCGGTCATTAGGTCACTTTGCCCCTACATGAGACGCACTTTAACCCATAATCCCTGTTTATAAGGTTACTTTGCCCCTACGTGGACTGACCCTTTAACCCTATTAAACACGTCCTTTGTCATTAGGTCACTTTGCCCCTACGTGGGACTGACCCTTTAACCATTAAACACGTCCCTTTCATTAGGGTCACTTTGCTCCTAGGTGTGGGATGACCTCTAAACCCTTTAAAACGTTGTCATTTAGGTCCCTTTGGCCCCTCGTGGACTGACCCTTACCCATTAAAAAAACGTCCCTGAGCATTAGGTCACTTGTCTCCTACATGGGACTGACCTTTAACCCTTAAGCCCTGTTATTTAGGTCACTTTCCCCTCCTGGAATGACCCTTTTAACCCAGTTAATCCCTGTTATTAGGTCATGGTTCCCCACGTGGATATCCATGAGCCCTTGTAACATAAACATCCCGGTCAATAGGTCACTTTGTCCTAGGTGGGACTTGACCCTTTAAGAACCCTATATTAAACACGTCCTGTCATTAGGTCCTGTGCCACCTACTGGATGACCCTTTCGTAAATCCCTTCATTATCACTGCACTGGGACACTTAAACTGAATCCCTGTTATTAGGCTCAACTTTGCCCCTACGTGGGACGACCCTTTAACCCATAACACAATCCGGTCCATAGGTCACTTTTCACTAGGTGGGAAACGTGACCTTCTAAACCCCATTAACCAAACAAACGTCCCTGTCATTAGGTCACTTTAGCTACTACGTGGGACTGACCCTTTAAACCCATTAAAAAAAAGTCCCTGTATTGAGGTCCATTGGTACATAATGTGGACTGACCCTCTAACCAATTATAATTCAACAGTCCCTGTCATTAGGTCACTTTGCCCCTAAGTGGGGACTGCCCTTCTAACCCATTAAAACGTCCCTGTCATTAGGTCACTTTGTCTACGTGGGACGAACCTTTAAACCCATTAAACACGCCCCTGGTCAGTAGGTCACTTTGTCCTCAGTGGGGGACGACCCTTTAACCCAGTAAACCCGTCTGGTCATAGGTCACTTTGCCCCTACGTGGGACTGACCCCTTTTAAACCATTAAACACGTCCCTTTAATTAGGTCACTTTGCTCCTCGGTGGGACTGGACCCCTCTAACCCTTTAAACACGTCCCTGTCATTAGGTCCACTTTGCTCCTACAGGGACGACCCTTTTAACCATTAAACACGTCCCTGTCATTAGGTCAATTGCTTCCTAGGGCCGACTGACCCTTTAAACCATTAAACACGGCCCTGTCATTAGGTCCTTGCCCCACAGGGACTGACCTTAACCAAGTACATCCCTGTTATTAGGTTTCACTTGCCCCTACGTTGGGACTGGACCCTTTAACCCATAAACACGTTCCATTCACTAGGTCACTTTGCCCCTACGTGGGGGTACTGACCCTTTAACCCATGTAAAAACACGTCACTGACCTGACATATAAGTTTACCTATGTTGCTCTAGAATTAATCCTTAATTGGGGGATAATTAGAAACAGGGGGCACTTTATGGGGGGGGGACTACAGGTAACACTTCTATTAGGGAAACAGACCTAAATGGTTGGGTAAGAAGGCAGCAGTGGGGGACAGAAAGAGAAAGGAGTTATGCGGGCCCGGCAATCTTAGATGCTTTGAGTTCTGACTAAGGGACCCGCTTCCCGAATTTTACAGGCCCTGTTATGGGGCATCGGATGCAATAAGTGAGATATTGCCCCCCATTATCTGGGCCAGAAACTCGGCCAACGGGGGGCTATTCTAGTGAGGTTTTTTGGGGATTTAGGGATAATGGGAAAGCCAAAGGGGATCCTAATAGGGGGAGAGTAAGGGGATGCCTATAGGGGGAGTAAGGGGATATCTAATAGGGGGAGGTGAAGTAAAAGGAATTCTAATTTGGGAGTAAGGGCGATTCTATAGGGGGAGAGAGTAAGGGATTCGAATAGGGGGAAAGTAGGGGATTCTAATAGGGAGAGTAAGGGGGATTCTAATAGGGGGAGTGGAGTGTAAAAAGGATTCTAATAGGGGAGAGTAAGGGGATTCTAATAGGGAGTAGGAGGGGGATTCTAATAGGGGGAGTACGGGGGATATCTCATAGGGGGAGAGTAAGGGGGATATCTTAATAGGAGAGCTTGAGGGGATGGGGGATTCTAATAGGGGAGGAGTAAGTTACGGGTGATTTTCTAATAGGGGGAGTAAGGGGATATCTAATAGGGGGAGTAAGGGGGATATCTTAATAAGGGAGTAAGGGGGATATCTAAATAGGGGAGTAAGGAGGATTTTAAAGGGGGTTAGGGGGATTCATCTTACTAAACGGGAGTTAAGGAGGATATGGATCCATCTAATAGGGGGAGTACGGGGGATATTCTAATAGGGGAACGTATTAAAGGGGATATAACGTGGCGGGAGACTAAAGAGATTTTTTTTTATAGGGTCGAAGAATAAGTGGGATGATTAATAGAGGGAATAATTTGGGGGTTATGAAGGGGAGGGAGAAGTGAGATGTTAATAGGGGGGAGAGATATAAAGGATTTTCTATCAGGGGGATAGTACGGGGGGAGGGGGGGGTATTGTCTTAAATAGGTTAAAACAATGGCCATTACTGATTAGTTAGAGTTAAAAGGATTTATAGGGAATGTATAAGGCGATTTTCGAAGGCCCTGCTTCTCAAAAATGAGGATTTCTTACCAAGCCTGGAAAAAGTATAAGAGGACTTAGGGCGGATATTAGCAAATTGAGCGCACGAACAGACGCCAAGTGGAGGAGCAAATCACAAAACAATGCAGAACACACTCCAGCGTAGAGGATGACTTAACGGAATGGGACACGAGGATTGCAGCGACTGAAAAACACAATAGAAGACCACGAAAAATAGAGACCGCAGCCGAAAGAATCGCGATTCAGGGGAATACCGAGGCGGGTCCGCCGGAATCTCTGCGGTCCTACCTTAAGAAGATCTTCCTAAGCTGGTCCCCGACCTTCACTGCACTGAGCATGAGCTCCGGCTCGCGATAGGGCTCACAGAGCCCTTGGACCCAAAATCGCCAGAACCTAACCGCCCAAGCGATCATAATAATGAAGTTCCACACGGTACACAGAAAACGAGGAAGATCTCTGCAGCGGCGAGAAAGAAGGGAAGGGAGCGTTAAAGGAGGACTGTACATTTCAAATATTTAATGACCATCCAGGGTCAACCAGTCCTGAAGAGGCAAGGGATGAAGCCTCTCACAACCCTTAGACAGGGACACGGAATCCCCTACGCTGGGGCTGTTCCCTTTAACTAATTGTACCGAGGACACGGCGATTTCTACACCATCACCGACCTGAAGAAATCAAAGAATTCATCAAAAGGGATTGGCCGTCCCCACCCGGAGTGATGAGGAGAGGAGAGAGAGAAGAAGCCCCCCCAGAACAACGCGAGTGGATCCGGCCGAAACACAGAAGAGTCAGACAGAATCGCAAGCCAAAAACCCAGTGGAACAACAAGCCGGAGAAATCACGGACGAGAAGACAGCTGATCACCACACCCCAGGCCCAAAACCCCCCCCCCCAAAACGAACTCTCGCCCCGCTAGACGTTACCTCCCTCGTGCAACACCCATATTAACGGAACTCAAAACAAAGCTCCATGAAATTCCCCCCCACCTAGAAACCCCAAAGTACCCCCTCCCGTCCACAAAAAAACCCCAACACCATTCCTACACCCCCCCTACGTTCTCACACAATGCCCCCTCCCCCTTCTTCCCCTCACCCCCATTTTGCCCTTCTCCCCTGCCCCATCAGCCTCCTCACCTCTACTGCACGGGTCGAGCCGCAATGTTCACCCAGGCACAGTCCGACAGAGAAACAGTCGCAAGAGCGACCAACCCTGGCCACGATTGAAACAACGCGTTGGGATCTGCCGCTGACTGGACAATCCCGAGATGGGCAACAAAAGACTGAAACCTCCTACGCCACCAGCCCCGAGGATTCGCACCCGTGAACAGGATTAACAAAACCGCAACTGCAACACGGCAAAACAACGCCGAAAGGAGGGCGACCACCTCCTATTTTTTCCCCCTCCAGGCCCAAATACTTACTTGAGGAAGGGGACCTCGACCACCAGGACACCGCACTGGCCGGGACGCTTCCCCCCCCCCCCCCCCCCCCCCCCCCCTGTCCCATTTGGACCAACGGTGGAATGCCCCCCCCCCCCTGGCTACCAATCTCCAAAAGGACAGGTGTATGAAGCATTCCACTCACCCTACCTTCTTCCCCCCCCACCAACCACCACTAACCCCCAGCCATCCCTTAAGGCATAGAAGAGTACCACTAATCATCCCAACCCCCCTCCCCGCACAGTTGGTCTTTGTGTCCCCGATTGTTGAAGACGCTCTAATCCAAGGCAGAAAGAACTCAATAAAATCCCATGTGGGAATGTGAACTGCCAGGCAGAGACATCTGCAAAATAATGGGAATGTGGCACATAAAATGCCTCCCATATAGACCTGCCTACCCCTATCCCCCCACCCCCCCCCCTGACTAAATTAGAATGAAAAAAAAAGATGCTACAAGAAGTGATCAATATGGAACAGGCAAAGGCTCACAACAATTCACATGTGTATAGATGAATTAAGACACAGCAGGGTAACAAGTGTCGTTTTGTATAATGTGGGCACAACATCGCAGAAAATCAGCCCAAAACACTTTGCTTATAAACTTGGAATAGTGCTGTGTTTTGAAAAGAGATGCAACTCAAACTAACACTCTCCTCCCCCCCCCCCATCCCCCGGGGTTTGCCCAGACTGGTGCGTAATATAATGAGAATTGGTTCCCTTATAAGCTAATGGGAATCCATACAACATGCAACAAAAACAAAAAGGAGGGTATTGTGGACGGACGTTCACAGGACACCACTTTGAGTCTTATTAATGTGAATTATAATAAGGCTTAGGGGGGGCTTTTGTTTATGATATTTGGCCTTTATTTCCGTTTTATCAGGAAGAAAACATCCAAAAACAGCGGGGGGGGGGGAGAAAAGGAAAACCACCCACAAGCTTCCATTCATTGCGGAGTATTTCTAGTGGAAAACACTGCAATCAATTACATCTCACCCGCAAAGTCAAGCATTGAGCATATCCCAGCAAGGACCCCAAACATAGCATGTGGAAAGAAATAAGGCAAGAATTTAACAGTCTCTTAAGAATAAAAGTCTCTTATTCTGGTGTAGAATTCTTCTCTCCTGGATGCCGCCACCCATGCAGTTGCATAGAAAATATTAGAATCCAGGTTTTTTAGAAGTATATTTGTGTCCTTGGGTTTGGATGGAGGGAAAATCGTCCACTGTTCCTGCTCGTCCCTAGGTTACCGTCAGCATACAGGTTTAGAAGTTTTTTCCTGGGTCTTGAAGTCAAGGTTGCTGTGGACAGAAGTTCAAGACTGGTCAAGGCTCCAAGGGGTAAGGTTAACGAGTAAGAGCTAGAGTCTCCCTTTCCTGTGTCACAAAAGCACAGGGTTATTCAAGCCATCTAATCAGGGGCAGGTGTTTTAAGTTTAATATTAACCTAAGAGCAGTTCAACCACACCACGCTGAGATTAAAGGAGGCACAATTGACCTGAAATAGGGATAAGTCCCCGATTACAACCTCCCCGTTTGTGGGAAGCATCGGGCTTGCCAGGCTAAACCCCACCTTCCACTCTCATTGGGATATCTCTGGACTGCATGAAGAGGTGGATGGAGGAAGAGAACCCTAGTCAGTTCCTGCTGGGGATTGGAGCCCTTTCTCAGTTTCAGTTATCTTTGTTCCTCCGAAGGTTTTGCTTGGAGATCACACTCCTCAGTCGCTAGAGGAGGACTTTTCCCAAGGTAGACGTACTTTTTATCTCGTGGCGGCGGACATGAAGATTTCTGTTGCAAATCAGGGCAACTCCCTTTTTAAGCTTAGACAAGTGTATGGCAACAGTTGTCAGGGAACAGTTAAGAATCGACCTTCAGAGTTTTCGGATCTATTAAGCCGGCTATTTCTGCAGTTCGCTCCAAACCACCACGGAGTTGCCAGTTCAGCTCTTTTGGGACCCCGCGTTTGCACTGTTTCACCTCCTTTTCCACGGGACGAAAAAAAGAAATGTGGCCTATTTTGTAAGATTCCCATCCTCAGCTAGGACTCTTATGGTTTTTAATTCTGCAATGATTCCACCTCTGTGTTGCTAGTTGGGCAGATGTAGGTTGGCTAGTGCTTTCTTAGGTTGGCTCAAACTTCGTAATTTTGTTTGATTTGGATCAAGTGGCATGGAAGTCCCCAACCTACACTGTACCCTTGTCGCTTGCGGCATTAGGTACTGCTGGGATACTGGTGCTGGGCAGAGCCCAATGACCTTTTTTCAGTATTGGAGGAATCTGTATCAGAGTCTCCTTCCAAATATTCTGGAGCTCTGTAATTTTTGTCGTCAAGGTTGCCGTGGTCTGTTTTCTCCTTGGTGTTGTTGTACTGATCAAGGGAATGGAACAGTCTTCTGTCTATCCAGCTCTGCTCCAGTTTCTGAGGCTTCTCACGCTCCCTCTCATTTTCACATAGCACACTCCCTGGTATCAGAAGCTCCGCTTCACAACGATGTCTGAAGACATGCAGCGTGGACTTTCGCTCCCTCATAACTGCTCTGTGGGACGTACTGGGTATTCAGACGTTCCTGCAGCGCTTGTACCCTTTAGCAGCCTGCAGCTTTTCTTTCCTGCGCGTTTCTGATTCTCCTCAGATAATGGAGGTGTGTACGCAGGACCTTGCAGTTGTCTGCAAGTCGGTGGCTATGCGGTAAAATTTTCCTGAATTCTTCTGTAACTGAAATGTTCTTCTGTCAGTTTAAGTTTCTCTTTTTAATCTTGAATGTTCTCCTTTTTCAGTCGTATTCTTCAGGGCTTCTTTGCCGTCCTCCTTCCATGTAGACACATTGTTTTGAGAATGAACCAATTATCTGGCGGGAGATTCCTTCTCTAGGTTTGAGGGTCTGAAGCTCCCTTTGAGGAGGACTTTAAGATCTGTATCAAGATTACCAATAGTTTATTTTCGCAATGTCCAGCTCCACAGTGAGACGTGTAGTTCCTTTCTGGAAAAACTTTCCGGTCTGTGCCGAGCTGTTGGGTCTCATGTGGGAGCAGCCAGTTGCTTTGCGGAGTGTCTGAACCTCTTTCTGAGATACGTTCAATTCTATCCGGACACTGTGGACCTCCTGTTGTGAGGATAGTTCAACTCTCTGCGCAGAGTGTGAAACCCTCTTGCTGGAAGACTGTCATCTGCTTCAGTTGACTCCTCATACTTTCCGCTTTAGCGTAGCCTCCATTTTTATCAGATTGGCTCTGCTTTTCATCCAATGGCAAAATAGGAAGCTTTGCAGTATCTAGCTCAGTCTTGAGAATCCTACCAATTCGGGGTCTTGGCCCGCAGAGTAAATTGCGAGCACAGTCTTCTGTGGTAAGATCAGCCATATTATTTTTTTCCCTTTCCAATTCTCACAGAGCGATAACAGTTCATGCCTGGCAATTTTCAGGGGCGTCTTTAGGGCTGGTCAAGGGATCGTCACTCATTGGTTCTGGCTCCACTTCCATGGGATGGTTGGTTGAGGGTTCCTCAATGTTGGCACCGGCAGACACTTCTTTGGGGTACACGACTTCTGCCCTTGGGGGGGGGCCCCCCCCCCCCTCTGGATATTTCGGGAACCGTGGGACGAATTCTCCATTTTATCTAGGCTGCAGGGCAATCGGTCCCACTTTCTACACAGGATCTGTGGACGGGTCTGTTATTCAACGGGGTAAGTGAAGAGAACGCTTTCTTTTTCCGCTTTTTATTTGGAGACACCCGTCCCTTAGGGTTTACTGGGGTCTCCATCTTTCATTTTAAGGTTTTAGCAGCATCCACGGGATCCACCGGCTTCTCTTGCAGCCTGTAGATGACAGAAATATTCGGTGTGGTTGAATTGCTGCTCTCCGCTCTGTCTCATGAGGCTCATACGTCATCAAAGGAACGCGGTCTTTCGGTTTCTTGCCGAGTTCAGGCACCCCCACCATTCTTGGGTGTTGTTTGTTGGGTTTGTGACCGGGTTTAAGGTTCACTGTAAGAGATGTCTTCCTCTTTATTGGACTGGGAAGGGCCACTCTTCCATGGGGTTAGGGTTCATTACAGGAAAGATGCATCTTGTCCTCCTTTTAGGCTATCAGGTGTAAGTTTCTTATGACCTCAGGAGGCGCTATATGAAGATGGTGACACTGCATTTGCTAGAACCCCCAATTGTGGTGGGGGTAGAGTCCTACAGGTGGGCATATCCTGGTGTAGAGTTCGCTGGTTCACAGGCATCTCCGTAGACTTTTCTTTCTTGGGTAAAAATTTTTTTCAATATCAGCAGTACTGTGCATGCAGTTTTCTTTTATAAGGTTAACACAGATTGTGCATTGCTAGGTTATTTAAAAATAAAATCTATTTGCATACACCCATGTATTTGCTCGGTGCAAGTCTACGCTTCAGGCAACAGAATTTGTTTTTTTCTGCGCTGAGTTCAGTAATGTTCAGTTTCATCTTGGGTATTATGGCATTCCACACGGCACATTCTGGGTGTTCTGTTTTGCTCCCAAGGATAATAGGCATTACTTTTGTACTTGCAAGAAAAAAAACATTCTTGGCAGTGGATAACACTCAGCAATGGCTTTTAAAAGACCTGTTCTTTATAGGGCAATTAACACTCAGCACTGTGTGCAAAAATGCCCGCTCAGCACCGTCTGGTATCAATTTTCACCACTTTTCGCATAACTCCTTCACAGCTGGTTAGTCCTATGTACGGGTGGCAACCTTTATTTGCAAAAATCAGTACCCCTCGTGGAGTCACCATCTGTTTCCGCTCAGACTAACTTTTAAAAACAGACCCATCCCCTTTAAGGGCTGGAATCACTTCTTTGAACCCTCGACTCTGGATGCGAAGGCAAAAAACCCTATTCAATGACCGTTATAGATTTGGAGTAATAGGAGAATTTATAGGGAGTTGTTAAATGAAGCAGTAGAAGTTACATTATATGGAGCAGTTATATGGGGTAATAGGAGGAGTTATAGGGAGGGGTTATAGGGAGGGGTTATATGGGGTAATAGGAGAAGTTATAGGGAGGGGTTATATTGGGAAATAGGAGGAGTTATAGGGAACGGTTATATGGGTCAGTAGGATAGCTATGTGGAGCCTTTTCTAGAGCATAGGAGGAGTTATAGGGAGTAGTTATATGTGGAAATAGGAGAAGATATTGGGAGCGGTTATATGGGGTAATAGGAGGAGTTTAAGAAGCAGTAATATGGAACATAAGAAGTAGTTATAGGGAGCGGTTATATGGTTAATAGGAGTAAATATAGGGAGAGGTTATATGGGGTAATAGGAGGAGTTATATGGAGCAAATATGCGTTAAATGGATACAAATAGTCACAATGAATACTTCCATTTTATTTTACATTAAAATTCAATTTTATTTCACAATTTCAAATTGAACAATACGAACGTCCCACTAATTTGGGCCCTAAAATATCTGCATCTCCAACCATCTCCACCAGCTATATTTAGAGACGTCGCTGGCTTAACCCTTCCCCCCACCCCCCGAAGACCTTCCCGATTGAATGTTGACCCTTCATGGGGAAGTTGAGAAGAAAGAAGACTCAGTTTTCACAGCAGGTGAACTTGACATCATTGAGGGCCGTGTCATCCCCTTTTCCTTGGTACTCCTCCACCCTGGTGCTGATGCCACAGATCCCTATTTTGCAGATTTGGCTCGACCTTCCGAATGAACCCCACAAGAGCCCAGGTTTCATTAGTATCGTTTTGTCTGAGCACATAAATACGATGTTGTTGGCGGCAGTGTCGTCACCGTCCCCCTGAGGTGGACTTACTCTCAAGTTGAAAGCGATGAGGTTGCCGTTGCGACACCACACAGGGGAGGTCCATGAACCCCACCTGAGAGAGAAGAAGGAGGACGTGGTTAGTGGTGAACAGGAAACTTCCTAGGTGCTCTTGCAGAGGAGACCTGACCTGTAGGACGGGCACAGGATTTTAGGTGAGATCTGACCAATTATCTATACATGGCATCGCCCCTGTCCTACGTCCTTCAGGGTAGTAAAGGGGATCTCTAATAGGGTGAGAGGAAAGGGGATCTCTAATAGGGTGAGAGGAAAGGGGATTTTTAATCTGTAAAGTGGTATCACCCCCTCCCTTAATCTCCTGGTGATACCCATCTCTATATATTCGAATACCTTGCTATCCTCCCAGCTGCCTTAATTTCCCTCCCTATACACCCCAACATTTTGTGAAAGGGACGTGTTTAATGGGTTAAAGGGTCAGTCCCACGTAGGGGCAAGTGGACCTAATGACAAAGGACGTGTTTTTAATGGGAGGTTTTAAAGGGTCTAGTCCACCGTAGGGGCAAAGTAACTAGCGGGATTAATGGCGTTAAAGAGTCAGTCTCATGTAGGGGCAAAGTGACCTAATGACGGGACGTGTTTAAATGGGGGTTATAAAGGGTCCAGTTCCCAATAAGGGCAAAGTGACCTAATGACAGGGACGTGTTTAATGGCTTAAAGGGTTGCCCCACGTAGGTGGCAAAAAGTGAACCCTTAATGACAGGGATTGTGTTTTAATGGGTTTTTCTTAAAGGGTTAGTCCCATCGTAGGAGCCAAAGTGACCTACTGACAGGGGGGACGTTGTTTAATGGGTTAGATGTTAGAGGGGCAGTCCCACGTAGGTGGCAAAAGTACCGCCTAAGACAGGGACGTGTTTATTGGTTAGAGGGCGTCCCCACTTAGGGTACAAAGTGACTAATGAAGGGACTTGTTATTGGGTTAAGGTTACAGTCGTCCCACCTAGGAGGCAAAGTGACCTAATGACCGGGATGTGGGATGTGTTTTTTTAATGCGGTTCAAAGGGTCACCAGTCCAAGTGGAGCATAAATGAATTACTAATGACAGGACGTGTTTCATGGGTTGAGGGGTTATGAGGAGTTATAGTAGTAAATATGAAATGGATACATTTGTAATGATCGTCAGGATACAGTTGGACAGAATTCCAGTGGTTTGGTGATGTGATACGTCTTGAAGGGATTCCCGGCTGCTCTGTGTTAGCAAGCAACAGGCCATGAGGAATATTACATCCAGTCTACTGAGGAGCGTAAGTCAGTCACAGACATGAACAGCCACCAGGCTCTTCTTCACATGTTACAATAGCTTTCCTAACCTCACATTTATCTTCTTAACATGGTTACTAGACTTTCCTAACACTCACAGGGTCTCTTCTTCACATGTAACAGAGCTTTCCTAACCTCACAGGTCCTCTTCTTCACATGTACAGAGGTTCCAAATCCCAGGTTCTCTCACATGACAGAGTCGCCAACCTCACAAGGGTCTCTTCTTCACATGTGCAGAGTTTGGCCAAGCCCATATAGTACGATGACCAGGATTGGGTGTATAAAGAGGGGTGTTGTATAAGGGAGTCAGAAGGGCAGCA
>WSYH01013164.1:3585-17540 GCA_036426205.1 Ascaphus truei
AGAGAGAGTCAGAGAGAGAGAGAGTCAGAGAGAGAGAGAGTCAGAGAGAGAGAGTGTCAGAGAGAGAGAGAGTCAGAGAGAGAGTCAGAGAGAGTCAGAGAGAGAGAGAGTCAGAGAGAGAGAGAGTCAGAGAGAGAGAGTGTCAGAGAGAGAGAGAGTCAGAGAGAGAGTCAGAGAGAGTCAGAGAGAGAGAGAGTCAGAGAGAGAGAGAGTCAGAGATGCCAAGTGTCAGGAAGAAAACATTAATTTAATCGTTGTTCTTGTTCTTTTTTTTTTTATACTGTACTTTTCGAAATAAACCTACGTTTCTATGAAAATTTAAGTTTTTGTTTTTTTGCGGCCCACCTAAACTTAAACCTTGTTTATTTGGCCCGGGTTAGCCTTTGAGTTTGACATGCTTGATATACATTATATACAATACATTGCATGCACAGTTAGAGAAAATATATATTATGAGCGTATGAAACAGTTACAGACCAGATTAAAATGTGAGACAGCCTTAGATTTGAAAGAACTTAAACTGGTGGTGGATGTGAGAGTCTCTGGTAGGTTGTTCCAGTTTTGGGGTGCACGGTAGGAGAAGGAGGAACGGCCGGATACTTTGTTGAGCCTTGGGACCATGAACAGTCTTTTGGAGTCAGATCTCAGATGATAGGTGCTGCATGTGGTAGGGGTGAGGAGCTTGTTCAGGTAGCTGGGTAGCTTGCCCATAAAGAATTTAAAGGCAAGACAGGAAAGGTGAACTTTGCGCCTAGACTCTAGTGATGACCAATCTTGTTCTTTGAGCATTTCGCAGTGATGTGTTTTGTAGTTGCATTGGAGAACAAAACGACAAATTGAATGCTAGGGGGGCGACGTTTGGAGGGACTACCTCTTCATCTGGCCCATTCCCACTGGTCCAAAACATCCCAGAGGTACTTCCTAAGCCTCCCTTCCCCTAAAACTGGTCAAATCAGACACCCCTGAAAATAGATAGCAATCATGCAGTGTAGGCTAAATACAGCTAATAGCAGGGCAGCAAGAATCCACTAAAGGCAATGCCAGTAGTTCAAGTACCACAAGAAACTGTTGGCAATAGTACAGTGAAGGCTGAACACAGCTTGCAAATAAGCACCAGGAGTCCACAACAGTCAATAAAAGGTTAATAGCAATGAATACAGTGATCAAACCCTCTGTGGCTCTGCTCCTCGTGCTCGTGTGGCTATTAGCTGTATTTAGCCTACACTGCATGATTGCTATCTATTTTCAGGGGTGTCTAATTTGACCAGTTTTAGGGGAAGGGAGGCTTAGGAAGTACCTCTGGGATGTTTTGGACCAGGGGGAATGGGCCAGATGAAGAGGTAGTCCCTCGAAACGTCGCCCCCCTAGCATACTTTCCGTTCTCCGTTTTTAGTGTATATTCCTTGTGTTTCATGTTTTTTTCCCCTTTTCCTCCCCCCCCCCCCCTCCCCTTACTTTGTGACATGCCCATTTGTGACACTGGTTTCTGCAAACACATTTGAAGAGATTATAAGACCAAAGATAAGAGCAACAGGGTAGCAGCACAACACAAAGAAAGAAGCCACTCAAGAACACCAGAAACAAGAGAAAAAAGAGAGAGAAGCAAATCAGTAAGAAAACAGAAACCTTATCATATAGATAAAGAACGGGAAAAAGGGAGAGATAGACATAGATATATAGAAACAAATAACCGTAAGGACAACAAAGACCATTTTAGGGAGAACAGAAAACATAGTAGATACACAGATTGGAAATTAACCAATAACAATAGAAGATATGGAGGAAATTCTAAAAATTATAAAGAAAAAGAATACCCTACTAGGGAAAAAAGGGATACAACTCCAAAAGAAAATCGCTATAGAAAAGATAGAGATTATGAGGGGGACATGAGAAATGAGAGAAGGGATGGTGAGAGATATAGATCACCATGGAGAAATGGTAATCAATACCAAAAGAGGGAACCCCCTTTTCTAGAACAAAGGAGAGGATGGGAGCGAGACAGAGAACCAGAGGGTTATTACCCACGGATGTGGAGAGCAAATTCGGGGATAACATCCAGGGAAGGAAGAGACGGAGGAAGAAGAGAGGCTGTAGAGGGGGGAAGAAGAGACTAATAAAAACAGACAAACCAATTATTAAGTCAGGAATATTTAATCTCAGTAAGCATGTTTTAAGCAAAGAAGAAGAAGGCATACTAAACAGAGGCCTTAACTTTGCTCCCACAAATAGGGCCTCTGCATTCCAAACATTTATGGATGCCCAGAAATACATACGGAGATTAACCTTAAACTAGACTATGTTATTAAATCACACATTACTTGCGATAGCAAAGGTGTGATTTATGTACTACAGTGTAGTTGCAACCTGCAGTATGTAGGTAGGACAATTCGAAAATTGAAAACAAGAGTGGGAGAACACATAAGAAATATATGTAATGGTTTAGAGACTCATAGCGTCTCAAACCATTATAAAATCAAACACAATCAGAATCCTTCTTGTTTGAAATTCTTTGGAATTGAACTAGTAAAACCCGATTGGAGGGGAGGAGATTACATAAAGAAAATCAATAAAAGAGAATCCTTTTGGATTTTCACCCTCCAATCATTGGCACCCAAGGGGTTAAATATAGACATGGAGGTTACAGCTTTCCTACCATAACATTAAGTGACCTACTTACTTTAATAAAGATTTTTAAAAACCAAGCAAAGATACACCTCAACAACATAATTTAGGATTACAAGTATCCTTAACCTAGGATAGAGGATATATGTTATGTAAAATCACTGAAAATTTGTGTCCTTGTTAAATAAATGGCATCTCTAAGATTTTTTCCCATAAGTCCTAGTATATTGGATTCATTGGCAATACCCATATTTTAGACCAACCTCCTTTTAAATGCCAAATCTAGGTTTTATCAAACTATTTTAAAGCAACAATAACTTATATTTTAATCACAATTAAAGAAATCTAGCCAATAAGTAAACTATCTCCCCTTCCTAATTACCCTTTTATCTTCCTTGTTTTAATTAAACAGTATTCACACAAGAGGTTTGCCACCATTAAAGTTTTTTAGGCATGCCATTTGTTCTTAATCATGTTGTATTTAACTAATTAATCAGTATGTACAATCTGTATTACGACACTAAGTCAACAAAGTATGAGCAATTGAGTTTAAGGACCTACACCTATGTCAAGAGTAAAACCAGCACCCTTGGAGTTAAATTGACGATTCTACAGTGTATATAAGACTGCTGCTACCCTTTGCCTATACACGTCACTGAGGAAGCATTGGCGAAACGCGTTTGACGTTTTTTGGCCATTACAAGCCACCGTAGTGAGGACTTGATTCCCCTGTACTTTTTGGCTTGGCGATCCCGCCGTCTGCGCATGCGCACGCGCACCGGAGCAGGGAGCTGTAATCTGTGTATGCTGAGGGACAGGCCGTTTTGAGGAGGACATAGCCTGTGCACGGGCTTTTGGAAACTCTCAACCCTAGCCACCCGAAGTGAAGATCAACACAGCAACCAACTGCCAACAGGGAAACAGCCAGGACAAACCACCCCAACCCAGGAAGGGATCCGTTGTGGAGTCTGGCAGCATCTCCTCTCTATGCCTGAAATTATCGGCCGCTTGTAAGTGTTCAATCTCTTTTTTTCTATTGTTAATAAATTTTATTGCACTATTTTTTTCCCTTTATTTTTTTGCTAAGGAGGATACCAGGAGGTTTTTCCTCACCCTCAACAAAACACAGCTATATAAGGAGAAGAGTAGAAGAATTCAAGATATTAGATATTTTGATGTAAGTGTGTCTCCTTTCATTCAGCATTACCTTCTCCATTGATCTCCTAACACCCCTACTCCCTCCCCCCCTCTCTAATCAAACGAAGAGCTGTGTATAATCACTGTGTTGGTCCCTTATTGTGGTCCCCTCTCTTCTCTCCCTCACTTATATGCTTTAAAAGCCGTGGAGCCACAAGCAGAGCAACGCGCCGGAGGACCCCCCTTTTTTCTACCAGTATCCATACAGAGGTTGGTGAATCACCTCTGAGAGACTCAGGCTGCGGGACTGCATTGTACCAAGGACAGGAGCCATATATTGAACAGTAGGATAACTCTTTTTTGGCGCAACTTTTCTCTCTTTCTATCAGTATTGGCATATGTACACACAGTGCAATATCCACATTTGTGGAACCCCTTAGGTACACCTTTAATGCCTGAAAAAATAGATTGAGAACTGTAGAGAATGGGAGATAGAAAAGTGGCCAAAGACTTGGCCTTTCTAAATACAAATTGAGAACCCTCCTGTACTATGGACACAAGTCCCTTATCCAAAAGTGCTTAGCCACAATGGATCGCACTGCACCAGCCTGTCTACTCTTGTGTAATAAACTGGTGTTTTGTTCAACTTTCTGATCTGTTGTCTTCTTTTCGTTGTTATATTCGACAAAGTCTTTCTGATCCATTGATCTTACTGCTTCAAAAGCTTCCTTAAGTAAGGAGTCACTATAGCCTCTGACGTGAAATCTAGTCATTAACTCCTCTGACTGCTTCAAAAAAATTCTCCTCTGTGGAACATAGTCTCCTTATTCGAAGGAGTTGTCCCTTAGGTATCCCCCTTTTTTAATGATGCAACGTGATTACTTGTTGCCATAAGGAGAGAATTCCTTGAGTTGGGTTTCCTGTATAGGTCAGTTTGAACAGTGCCATATAAATCTATGTAGAGCATAAGATCTAAATAATAAATGTGATTTATATTGTGCTCATAAGTAAAAATCAGATTATTATCATTGGTGTTTAACATTATAACAAATTCCTGTAAAGTGCGTGCATCACCATTCCAAATAAAGAGTAAATCATCTATATAGCGTTTAACATTTTTAATGTGATTCTAATGGGATTGTGGTTACTAAAAATAGATTCCCACAACCCCATAGATAAATTTGCATATGAGGGTGCAAAAGACGTACCCATAGCCGTGCCCAACATTTGTAAATAATATTGTGCATCAAAACTAAAGTAATTGTGTGTTAGTAAAAACATAATTGACTCCACCAAGAAAGTGCAGATGCAAGATTGGAAAGATCCAAAAAGGGTTGTAGAACATTTATGCCCTGTTGATGTCTAATAATAGAATACAATGAAGTAACATCCATCGTAACCCATTCAAAATGAGTCTCCCATTTGACGGACTGGATCTCTTTCAATAAGTCATTCGAGTCCTTCAAAAAAAAGATGGTAACGACTGTACCAAAGGTTGTAATAATGTATCAATAAACCGTGTGAGAACATCTCCCAAAGATCCAACGCTCAACACAATGGGAATACCTGGCAGATGTCAGCGATTTATGGATCTTTGGGAGATGGTAAAAGATGGGTACGACTGGATGTATAGGAAACAGGAAATCCAACTCTTTTTTGTTTAATACACATAGTATCTGACCCAAATCCCAAGAGTGCGCTGAGTTCCTGTTGGAAAGCATTGGTAGGATCTTTTTTGTAAGTTTCTTATATGAATTTGTGTCATTATATTGTCTCAATGCTTCCATTCTATAGTCTGAGGAGGACTGAACCACTATGGCTCCTCCCTTATCTGCTTTTTTAATATCTAGAGAATTCTTCTTAAGGGTATGGAGTTCTAGTTGTTCCTCTTTCGTCAGATTATCTCCTACAAATAGACAATGTATATCTCTCGCTAATATTTTGAGATCCCTCTCTACCAACATTTCAAAGGTTGTGATGAAGGGTCCCTTGGAGGCATTTGGAAAAAAACTAGATTTTTTGCTAAAGTCTGTATGTTTGACTAAAAAAGTCACAAGATAAAGGTATACCCGAGGATTCTGCACTATCATCTTGTTCATTCCCTAATCGTTCCATGTCGGAAAGTGCACAATAATCCTGAAATGTACATAACCAATCAGTAACGGGAATATCTAAATTACCCTCCCCAGAAAATAAAATGTTCTTTGAATTCCAGCATCTAGAAAAACTTCTGACAGAAGAAATAAAAGTATGTTGGGAACTGGCCGCAATAGAAAAATATATAGCGAAAGCCAGAATACCCAGGGGGTTACGTTTATACAAAAATCCTACATTAGAACAAGATAACCCCACATTCATTACGGAGTGGAACAGGATACTAGATAATTGTTCATTTGAACTGATGCGGTTCATCACAATAACTAGGGGGGAGACACTAAAAAGGATTGACAAAGAAATTATTGATACCCAAAGAAATTTGGAGATATATGACCATCATGAAGAATTCAACCATTGTGAGATAGAAATTAAAGATAGATTAGATAAGATAGAAGAAACAACGAAAGACAATAAGAGGGCCAAATTTTTAAGGGATAAGCAAGATTACACAGAGAATAAATATAGAGATTATAAAACCAAAGATAAGAGCAACAGGGTAGCAGCACAACACAAAGAAAGAAGCCACTCAAGAACACCAGAAACAAGAGAAAAAAGAGAGAGAAGCAAATCAGTAAGAAAACAAAAACCTTATCATATAGATAAAGAACGGGAAAAAGGGAGAGATAGACATAGATATATAGAAACAAATAACCGTAAGGACAACAAAGACCAAGACGGAGGAAGAAGAGAGGCTGTAGAGGGGGGAAGAAGAGACTAATAAAAACAGACAAACCGATTATTAAGTCAGGAATATTTAATCTCAGTAAGCATGTTTTAAGCAAAGAAGAAGAAGGCATACTAAACGGAGGCCTTAACTTTGCTCCCACAAATAGGGCCTCTGCATTCCAAACATTTATGGATGCCCAGAAATACATACGGAGATTAACCTTAAAAAGGTATTTTGAAAAAACTAAAAATGATCATAGAGATACAGTCCCAACAAATATAGAAGATACATCCAATACCTATACACATACGTCCTTAAAAAACCCTTCATCCTTCTATCCAAGTTTCTGTAAGGGTCCCTATTTAGAGACCTTTCAGAAACTAGTGGAAGAAGACTTGAAAACAATAGGGGATAAAAAATCTAAAATAAGACCTAATTTCACAAAAAAGGAAAGAGCAGTTCTGGATGAATTGTCAGAGAACAAAAAGTTGGTAATCAAACCAGCAGACAAGGGAGGTGGAGTAGTAATTTTAAACACTGAAGATTACATAAAAGAGTCAGAACGCCTATTGGGGGATACTACCACTTATGTGAAGTTAAAATCCAACCCAATTGCACTCTACACCAAAGAATTAACAAAATTGTTAGATGAAGGCCTGGAGAAAGGTATTCTCCTCAAAAAAGAGTATGATTTTATAGCAACGAAGAATCCTAGAATACCGGTCTTCTATTATTTGCCAAAACTACATAAATCTTTAAATAACCCCCCAGGAAGACCCATAATATCAGGGATTGGCTCACTAACCCAAAACTTTTCATCTTACATTGATACCTTACTCCAACCTGCGGTTAAGAAGTTGCCTTCCTACCTAAAAGACACAACCCAAGTGATACAATCACTGGATAGGATAGAATGGAAACCAGATTATATACTCGCTACATGTGACATCACATCTCTGTACACATGTATAGACCATGCCCAGGGTTGTGAGGCTACATTGTATTGTCTGGAAAAGAATTTGAACTTAGAAGAAACACAGAAAAAGTTTTTAATTGATGGAATTGGTTTTATCTTGAATCACAATACCTTTTGGTTCGAGGGCAACTACTTCCTGCAAAAAAGAGGGACCGCAATGGGTACCAGGTTTGCCCCCAGCTATGCCAACCTCTTCCTTGGATGGTGGGAGGATCAAATAATCTGGCCAAATAAAATGTGGGAGGCAAACCTGGTACTCTACAGGCGCTATATAGATGATATCATCATCATATGGAAAGGCGACCCTGAATCTCTACATACCTTTTTTACTACAATCAATATTAACAATTTGAATTTAATTTTTACTTATAATATGAGTTCTACTGAGGTGATATTCCTAGATCTAGAGGTTTTTATCGATAAAGGTATTATTAACACTAAGACACATTTTAAAACAGTGAATTGCAATAATTTTATCAAAGCCAATAGCTGTCATAAGAGGAACTGGCTAGAAAATATCCCCTACGGCGAGTTTAGACGTTTAAAGTGAAATTGTACGCAACATAGTGACTTTGAACAACAAATAATACCAATGAAGAACAAATTTCTGGAGAAAAAATATAACATAAATACAATCGACAAAGCACTCAAAAAAGTAGGGGAGGTAGACAGACAGGACATGTTAGTCTATAAAGAAACAAAGCCAAAAAATAGAGACAAAGTTTTTATTCCCTTTATTACACCATATAGCACAAATTTTAAGCAAATAGAAGGTGTTTTAAACAAGCATTGGCACATTTTAAAACAAGACGACCTTTTAAAAGAAATAATCGGAAATAAACCAGCGGTTATTTATTCTAAAGCTCCAAATATCAAACAAAAACTCGTACCGAGTTTTTTACCCCCAAAAACTAAGAGCTGCTGGCTAGACCAATTAACAAAGGGTTTTAAAAGATGTGTAAACTGCAAGGCATGTGGAAACAATAGAACACCAGAGATTAGAACAACTTCCTTCAATTGCACTATATCTAACCTAGACTATGTTATTAAATCACACATTACTTGCGATAGCAAAGGTGTGATTTATGTACTACAGTGTAGTTGCAACCTGCAGTATGTAGGTAGGACAATTCGAAAATTGAAAACAAGAGTGGGAGAACACATAAGAAATATATGTAATGGTTTAGAGACTCATAGCGTCTCAAACCATTATAAAATCAAACACAATCAGAATCCTTCTTGTTTGAAATTCTTTGGAATTGAACTAGTAAAACCCGATTGGAGGGGAGGAGATTACATAAAGAAAATCAATAAAAGAGAATCCTTTTGGATTTTCACCCTCCAATCATTGGCACCCAAGGGGTTAAATATAGACATGGAGGTTACAGCTTTCCTACCATAACATTAAGTGACCTACTTACTTTAATAAAGATTTTTAAAAACCAAGCAAAGATACACCTCAACAACATAATTTAGGATTACAAGTATCCTTAACCTAGGATAGAGGATATATGTTATGTAAAATCACTGAAAATTTGTGTCCTTGTTAAATAAATGGCATCTCTAAGATTTTTTCCCATAAGTCCTAGTATATTGGATTCATTGGCAATACCCATATTTTAGACCAACCTCCTTTTAAATGCCAAATCTAGGTTTTATCAAACTATTTTAAAGCAACAATAACTTATATTTTAATCACAATTAAAGAAATCTAGCCAATAAGTAAACTATCTCCCCTTCCTAATTACCCTTTTATCTTCCTTGTTTTAATTAAACAGTATTCACACAAGAGGTTTGCCACCATTAAAGTTTTTTAGGCATGCCATTTGTTCTTAATCATGTTGTATTTAACTAATTAATCAGTATGTACAATCTGTATTACGACACTAAGTCAACAAAGTATGAGCAATTGAGTTTAAGGACCTACACCTATGTCAAGAGTAAAACCAGCACCCTTGGAGTTAAATTGACGATTCTACAGTGTATATAAGACTGCTGCTACCCTTTGCCTATACACGTCACTGAGGAAGCATTGGCGAAACGCGTTTGACGTTTTTTGGCCATTACAAGCCACCGTAGTGAGGACTTGATTCCCCTGTACTTTTTGGCTTGGCGATCCCGCCGTCTGCGCATGCGCACGCGCACCGGAGCAGGGAGCTGTAATCTGTGTATGCTGAGGGACAGGCCGTTTTGAGGAGGACATAGCCTGTGCACGGGCTTTTGGAAACTCTCAACCCTAGCCACCCGAAGTGAAGATCAACACAGCAACCAACTGCCAACAGGGAAACAGCCAGGACAAACCACCCCAACCCAGGAAGGGATCCGTTGTGGAGTCTGGCAGCATCTCCTCTCTATGCCTGAAATTATCGGCCGCTTGTAAGTGTTCAATCTCTTTTTTTCTATTGTTAATAAATTTTATTGCACTATTTTTTTCCCTTTATTTTTTTGCTAAGGAGGATACCAGGAGGTTTTTCCTCACCCTCAACAAAACACAGCTATATAAGGAGAAGAGTAGAAGAATTCAAGATATTAGATATTTTGATGTAAGTGTGTCTCCTTTCATTCAGCATTACCTTCTCCATTGATCTCCTAACACCCCTACTCCCTCCCCCCCTCTCTAATCAAACGAAGAGCTGTGTATAATCACTGTGTTGGTCCCTTATTGTGGTCCCCTCTCTTCTCTCCCTCACTTATATGCTTTAAAAGCCGTGGAGCCACAAGCAGAGCAACGCGCCGGAGGACCCCCCTTTTTTCTACCAGTATCCATACAGAGGTTGGTGAATCACCTCTGAGAGACTCAGGCTGCGGGACTGCATTGTACCAAGGACAGGAGCCATATATTGAACAGTAGGATAACTCTTTTTTGGCGCAACTTTTCTCTCTTTCTATCAGTATTGGCATATGTACACACAGTGCAATATCCACATTTGTGGAACCCCTTAGGTACACCTTTAATGCCTGAAAAAATAGATTGAGAACTGTAGAGAATGGGAGATAGAAAAGTGGCCAAAGACTTGGCCTTTCTAAATACAAATTGAGAACCCTCCTGTACTATGGACACAAGTCCCTTATCCAAAAGTGCTTAGCCACAATGGATCGCACTGCACCAGCCTGTCTACTCTTCTCAACAACATAATTTATAAGTATCCTTAACCTAGGATAGAGGATATATGTTATGTAAAAACACTGAAAATTTGTGTCCTTGTTAAATAAATGGCATCTCTAAGAATTTTTCCCATTAGTCCTAGTATATTGGATTCATTGGTAATACCCATATTTTAGACCAACCTCCTTTTAAATGCCAAATCTAGGTTTTATCAAACTATTTTAAAGCAACAATAACTTATATTTTAATCACAATTAAAGAAATCTAGCCAATAAGTAAACTCTCTCCCCTTCCTAATTACCCTCTTATCTTCCTTGTTTTAATTAAATAGTATTCACACAAGAGGCTTGCCACCATTAAAGTTTTTTAGGCATGCCATTTGTTCTTAATCATGTTGTATTTAACTAATTAACCACTTTGTATAATTTGTATTATGATACCAAGTCAACAAAGTATGAGCAATTGAGTTTAAGGACCTACACCTATGTCAAGAGTAAAACCAGCACCCTTGGAGTTAAATTGACGATTCTACAGTGCATATAAGACTGCTGCTACCTTTTGCCTATACACGTCACTGAGGAAGCATTGGCGAAACGCGTTTGACGTTTTTTGGCCATTACAAGCCACCGTAGTGAGGACTTGATTCCCCTGTATTCTTTGGCTCGGCGATCCCGCCGTCTGCGCATGCGCACGCGCACCGGAGCAGGGAGCTGTATCTGTGTATGCTGAGGGACAGGCCGTTTTGAGGAGGACATAGCCTGTGCACGGGCTTTTGGAAACTCTCAACCCTAGCCACCCGAAGTGAAGATCAACACAGCAACCATCTGCCAACAGGGAAACAGCCAGGACAAACCACCCCAACCCAGGAAGGGATCCGTTGTGGAGTCTGGCAGCATCTCCTCTCTATGCCTGAAATTATCGGCCGCTTGTAAGTGTTCAATCTCTTTTTCTCTTTTGTTAATAAATTTTATTGCACTATTTTTTTCCCTTTATATTTTTTTGCTAAGGAGGATACCAGGAGGTTTTTCCTCACCCTCAACAAAACACAGCTATATAAGGAGAAGAGTAGAAGAATTCAAGATATTAGATATTTTGATGTAAGTGTGTCTCCTTTCATTCAGCATTACCTTTTAATCTCCATTGATCTCCTAACACCCCCACTCCCTCCCCCCCTCCCTAATCAAACGAAGAGCTGTGTATAATCACTGTGTTGGTCCCTTATTGTGGTCCCCTCTCTTCTCTCCCTCACTTATATGCTTTAAACGCCGTGGAGCCACAAGCAGAGCAACGCGCCGGAGGACCCCCCTTTTTTCTACCAGTATCCATACAGAGGTTGGTGAATCACCTCTGAGAGACTCAGGCTGCGGAACTGCATTGTGCCAAGGACAGGAGCCATATACTGAACAGTAGGATAACTCTCTTTTGGCGCAACTTTTCTCTCTCTCTATCATTATCTAGTGAGGTTTGTGCCAAACAGAGCTATGGTCCACTGCAGGCGTTCAAATACTGCGTCCTGGACTCTGGAAGCTAGCAGTATGCTTCTCTTTGCCGAAGTTGGTCTTCTAGCTCCCTGTGCCCGAGTTCCTGCTCCCACTGTCGTGTTCGGTCTTCCCACCTTCATGTGAATTCTTGCAGCATTGCCAACCTAACATCAGGAGAGGGGTTACGACGGAGCTTGGTCCGCTGCCGTTAGAAGAACTGAACAAAGTTCAATGCATCATCAGGGATGGCCTCATCATCCAGGTCCACCATCATCAAGGTCCTCCGTGAGGACTGGCGAGTCTCGAGGCGTCGCCCTATACCTGGTGCTGACAGCACCTCATGTCTCATACCTGGGAGTAATTAGTCTACACCAGTTTTCTGTTAACTTCCCAGAGGTCTCGGGAACAAGGTCACAAAAAGTGGTTGGTAGCCTCCTTGCTACTGTGCTTTTTTTTGGTGGGTACCAGCATTTTCTTTTTTACAGATTGGGAACCTGTTCTGAAAGCTATTTTCAGGTCACGGGAACCCCAGTTCCCTTAATACCTACCGGTGAAATTACAGGTTTTAAATCTCCCTCTAGAGAAAACAACATGGCTGCCAAATCCCAGCCCTGTAGTAAGTCGCGGCATCATCGGTGGCAGCTTCCTATTGGATGGCCATTTAAATCCCCTTAAAAAAAACAAAAAAAAACGGAAGTAATACTGGTAACTTCACCGTTTAAGTGTCTTGGGAACTGTGGGTCCCCGGAGCTCAAAATAGCGGGGTTCCGAGCACAGAAAAGAAAAGGGAGGATTAGTTAGAGGGGGTAGCCTGTCTAACATAATTTTTCTTTATGCCAAGGCAGAGGTAGGGAAGGAAAGTTTCTAAATGCAGAGAAAATCTTCATGAACCCCTAATACATACATTACACCTCAATCCCCTCTCACTTTCCCCACCTAAACGGGCAGTTCCTCCTAGAACCAAAGTAAGCTAATGCCAGTGACTATGTTTAATGGGTTAAATAAAGATGGACGACAATCTATAATAATAAAAGACCATGACACCTAAAACTTTGCATGCATATTGAGGGGGGCCTATGGGTGTGCATTTGTGTTATTTAAACTAATTCATTCTGCGAGTGATTAAACTGTATCTGAGAAGCAAGTCAGCCGGTAGGTGTCGTACCTGGCAGGCTTTGTATCTGGCACGTGACATCCTAATGTGCACAGCCTGGTGGCAGATAACGAGAGTCGGAGGATAGCTCTATAGTTTACACAGAAAGCAGACGAAGAAAGAGGAAGTCCGTTGGCACGGGAGGAGAAAGAAGGGGGGAGGAGAGAGGCAGAAAGAATTGGGTACATCATAAGGTATTAAAAGGAAAGTGATCGGAGAGGGAAAGATGAGAGATGATGGGAGATTGAGTAGGGGTGGAGTGGGGGGTGAGAGGAGGCGGGGTGAGAGAGAGGGATGGGAGCAGAGAGGGGAGGGGGATATAGTGGGGATGGGGGGGAGAGAAGTGTTATTTGGTTGTCGTGTATATGAAGGATTCTCTCCTTTTTTTTTTCTTTTTCACTCTTGAGGAAGACCGGTGCGAAGCCGGGCACTTTAGGCAAGTACTGTGTTTTTTATATAACACTGATAGCCAAATGCTCTGAAGAGTTATTACAATCTTCGCCCAATTTATTTTCTAATAAGACTATTTGCATATAGTTATATACAGGGAAATGGTTGATGTACTGTTTTCCTTTTTTACTTTCTTACACCTAACCATCATTAGCCAAAGAGATAAGAGGAGATGAACCTTTACAGGACCTGAAGAAAATAGAACC
>WSYH01013165.1:0-17537 GCA_036426205.1 Ascaphus truei
AGCACCTCAGACACTTGTCCCCTGATGACGGCCAGATCATATTGAAGTAAGGGAGTTAAGTAATGAACTACCCCATCGATGCTGATGAATGCGTTTTCAACTGGAAATACTTCAAATAACAACCAGAAGAAGAGACCACCCCATGCTGTAGCCGGGCCATGAGTCTTTTATCACGGAGCCCAGGAACAGTCGCAAGTACTCCGGTCTCATCGTGGGCATTCAAACAATGATATAGTGAAAGCTGTGATAGAAGAGTACCTGGAAGAGCCTCAACGAGTTGTGTCTAGCCAACTATCTCCTAGATCCGGGTCCTAAGAGAGGAGTGTAACCGGGTATATGCCATTGGAGCGCCACGGGGATTATATACAATCGTACAAAGCGGAGACGAGTGCGGAACCATTTTACCAGGGGGATGAAACGATGCCATCTGGTGTTTGTATCCCGAACGAGACGAGAGGATCAGCTTTCTCTCTGGAGAGTAACCCTGAGAAGAATTTCAGCGAGGCGTATAGGGTAACTACCCAAAGTGAGGGATTCGCTCTTCTTCCGTGGCGCGACCTAAAATCCATCTACGAACCCCAACGTTGTTGTATCCTGCAGAAGAAGAGAAAAGAGTGTGGGGCATATATCGGTCCAGCCCTGTGGAAACAACGCCCAGGTGAATGTGCGGCAGGGGAATGAGCGATGTTTAGTCGATCATGGACCAACTTCGGGCGAGCTATGTTGCCCCCAAGTGGAAAAAGAACGGCTGACAACACAGTTGAATAAACGAGGACTGTGTTCTCACGAGTGAGTGAGAGGCTGACTGGTGGTGCGTCGCAGCGCCCCAACATGGCCATGCGAATGCGTGATTGCCACCACGTTCCGGGACGCTTCGTCGCCATCGCCCGCGGATGTGGAACGATGGAGGAAAGCCATAGGAATTGGGAAACTGATGGGATTTTGAATGGAAGTCTCGGGGGGCGGCCCTACGCTCACCCTAGTGGTGGTGCAGAAAAAAAAAGAACGGATCCGTACGACGGTTGGGTCGACTTATCGCGAACTAACCGGAACAATGTACGATACTGGATCAGTACAACCTTAAGCGCATTGAAGAGATCCGAATGTTCGGAATGGAAGCCAACAATGGTTCAGCGTCTGCTGATCTACGATATGCGGACTAGTCAGGTACCTAGGAATGCAGAGGTTAGGATAAAACAGACCTCGTCTGCCCACTATGGGTTACTACCCCAACGTTACACGTATGCCCAATGGTATATGGGGCCCCGCTACTTCCAACGATGATGGAGAAGAGAAGACTATCGGGGGGGACATGAACCTCGGGAGTCGTGTCTCGTCTACTGGCCATATCATGGTCTCGGAAAGAACTCTGGAAGAAGAGCCTGAAAGAGAGGTGCTTAAGGTGTGATCTTTAGACCGTATTGGGAAGAGGGATGATATTGTCCTTAGAAAAGCTGCCGGTTTGTCACTTCGGTGAACTCCGTGGGACACATGATGTACGGCCGGCTCAAGGGATCGCCCACGACACAGCCAAACGTAGAGGCGGGTCGGGAAAATGGACGCATAACGTCCGAGAATGTCACAGAAATAAGATCATTAATGAGATTTCGTGGGTCAAGGACAGGAGAGGGGTGGACAAGGGAATAGGAGTAGCAGACACAAAAAACTAAGTGTATGCAGAGCTGAAAACACATCTGTTGATGAAAATATTACCCCGCAGGAACGGAAGGAAGAGCCTGTCCCATTGTATCGGCTCTCACCCAAACGTTGGTGGATTAAATGGACGTTGGTGTGACACAGGCCTTCCTGAAATTGAAGAAGAAATGTTGACGAAAAGGCCGCCGTGTTGCGTATGTGATACCGAGCAAACGTTACGTTCGCATGTGGATGCAGTCTCCAATGGACGCGGCTGCCGTCATTACCAGAAGCACACGAGGCTTCGGCCTGTAGGGCCTACACAGCGCCAGTCTGAACCCACGTGAAACGAGATACCCCGTCCACAAGTTGGGGAAGTCCTGGCTTCAATGTGGGCAATCACCAGAAGTCTACGATTACATTTAGGGGGGTTATTGGTTATGTTTGCGGTATGGAGGATAACCAATCCCCTCACGTACATCAATAATCGGACAAACAATTGGATATGCAGCCAGGCACACGATGGTGGCAGCTACTGACAATTACCCCTTCTCCCTGAAGTACAAGCGGCGGTCCAGGGAATTTGTCTGGGATCGACGCCCTCTCCCGACGGCAGGACTAAGTGATATCAAGATGATGAGGAATGGGAAAGAAACTCCCAGGACCTGGGGAGGGGCGAGATATGTGCTAGCACTGGCCGCCATCGTCAACGATCAAGTGGACCTTCTTCAGATATTAAGGGCTTGCAGATTCCTTGGGATTGCCCAGTCACAGGCTGGTCCCAGCCGACTCTGTGATCACAAGGGCTATTGAACAGAACGCATGACAACGTGTTGCGGTGGAAAGATTGGTGGACTACCAAATACGCGATCATGTTCATTAGTAATCATTAGGCAAGCGTGGAATAGAAAGAACCCAGCCTCTGAAGCGTAGCTCCCAATGACTTGGTGGCCTGCTCGTGCCAGGAAAATGGAAAGAATTCGAAATAGACAACTGCTACTCGATCGGGTGTGAGTTTTTGCTCCAATACCACCAACACCCGGATAGGGAAAACTCAGGTCCTCCCTAAGAACTTGCCCAATACATGGTGTTTGAAGTCCCTACCTACATGATGAGCAGGACAGATCGGTATAGAGAAGACCTGTGGGTTGGTCAGAGGGACCGCTTTTTCCTGGCCCAAGATGCTGAGAGGCTTATGTAGAAACGACCACTGTCGGCCGGTGTTTCTCCTTGTTACTAGGTGTATACAGCGCAAAAAAAAAAGACCTGCCAACCAGAGCGCATCCCCTGGGCACATCTGACGAGTTCTGGCCAATGGACCTGTGTGTGTTTGGACTTCGGGTCATTGAGCACGATAGCCGACCGGGAAATATGCTGCGTCATACAGACCAGTATACCCGGTATGCACAGGCCCTCCCTATGAAGATCAGAAGCCATCACAGTGGCAAAAAGATTATGGGAGAAAGAACTTCGTGCTACTAGGTCTTCCCAACGCCTTCACTCAGACCATGGTCCGGAGGGGGACTTCAGAGAAGCTACGTGATCCAGAGAAATGCTCAAAATGTCCTGCTGAACATTGCCAAATCACGAAGACCCCCATATCACCGAGGAGATGCCCTGCCAGAACCGAACAATTTAATCGGACCTACTGGACACGATCGGAACTTTGAGGAGTGCGCTCAGAAGAGAAAAAATAATGGATTGGACAGTCAGAACAAGCTGGAGGACACCCGGTGCTTTCAGCCCCTTCCATATGAGTTACCAGCTGTACACCTAGACCACGAGTGTCGTCAATGGGATCTCCCCCAATTTCCTCATGTCCTTGGGTGAGATGACGAGACTGCCATGGATGTACGTCCTTTTATAGTCTCAACGGATGGGATAACACAATCTACCCATTTCAAATACGTGCAAGACGTAAAGGACAGTTTTACGCAGGCTATCAACAGGGCGCTGCTCGAGAAGTATACAGCTAGCTGAAGTTGGGGAAATAAAAGGCGATAGACCATAAGTCAAACTATCGGGAACTGTCCTGGGGACAGCTGGGTAGGAGCGATCGAAAGCTGGGGCATTCCCATGCGAAAGGAGAAAGACAACAAACTGGAATATCCTAACCATCCCCTCCAGATCCGATGGAGAGAGGGGTTATGAGATAGTAATTCTCAGCCTGCATGGCCCCTCCCTGTCTATCGCAATGCAAAGACAAGAATGCACGGGTGTTAAAGGTATGGCACACGTAAAATCATATTCTCCCCACTTCCACAAGTGGGAGAGCAGGACTCCGATCTCAGATTCGCAGGATTGGAAGCAGAGATGCTGATATGCGCCACCACCGCCTCAATGGTGACGTACGCACATTTTCAGAGGATCGGCGCAAGAGACCTGTTCATAAGAGACCACTCTGTAAAAAATCCTTGCGTATCCCTGTGGAAGGACCCCCTCAAATGGGACTATCCCAACAGAAAGGGGCATCGCCAGATGGAGCTACCGGACTACCTAAAGAAAAGGGACCCGCTAGGCCAATTGCCACCTAATAACGGTCCCACTCTTCCGGCGGCCCACACACAGGCCTAGCCTCTCCCTTGCGCCCTCCCCTACCACACGATTAGCCCACCCGTGACTTGTGCTGTAACAGATGGACGTATCACCGAGGGGACCTCCATTTATCATCCTTCAAGGGAAGATGCTGAGCCTCCGGACTGTGTATTATTCACTCTCCCCGAGGGCAGTGCCGAAGAACACGCTCCAAAGGAGGCCAAAGAGTCAGGTGTTTTTTGTAAACAGGGAGTTTATGATCCTGTTCCACCGACCAATGCTGCCTCTAACCAGCGTGTCGGGGGGTTAGTATGCTGAGTAGCAACTGATTAATAACATCCACTCTTCGCATGATTCACACAGGTCGGTAGAACAAAGCTCGTTTGTGAGACACCGGAAGGGTTCCCTTAGCTCACTACCTGAAGCTGAACTTTGGAGAGACTGGGAGGATTGTCTTTACTCTAACAACCTTGTCTTTGATGGCTCTACCAGAAGAAAAGCATTATCTGGCTATTCACGACACAGGGAAAAACTTCTAAACTCCACTGAAATGCCGACACACCTGAGGTGAAGGGCAGCGCCTCGAACCAGGCACAGTAGAAGATTTTCCCCTCCAAGGAACCAGATAAGACTTCATTACTAAGAGGAACTTAGCTATACTGCTTATTTCATGCCTATATGTTTTGGGGGCTGAGAGTATCCACTTTTATCTAGTGGGAGTTGTTTGAACTGCCTCACATAGACAGTCACGATTGTATCAGGCATCCATTAAAGTTTTTATCATGGTAAGGGTATATTACTAATTTGATTTGTTTCTAGCAATTACCACATTCTAGTAACTCAAAAATCTTGGCTATGTTGCGATTTTGTTGTTTTTCTTTTTTTCGCCCTGAAAGATGCCTGAAAAATCGCCAGGCATGACCTGCCTGATCATGCTCCCCGTGGAACCAATTGGAACCAAAAGGAGATGGTTACACAGAGCTACAGAAAATAACGTGAAGCTACAAAAAGATGTGCTCACAATTTCAACTCTTAGCCAGGATAGAATTGGGACGATCTCAAGGACTGAGTCGCAGATACTGCAAATGCGACTATTTCCTACCATGGTGTATGAAAAAAAAAACAGAGCAAATTGATCAAAATGGTGGCTTACGTAAAGCGGAATGGAAGTATGAGGAGGCATGAAGCAGATGACAGTCCTCCAGCAAGAGGTTCACCATCGTCGCATAGAGTGAGTGCCTCACAACCAGGAGGTAAACAGTGTCCGGATAGAGGTGAGAGTATATCAGAAAGAGGGTCTCAGAAAGAGGTTCAGACACTCGCAGCCGCAGAGCCAGAGCACTGAATTTGCCTCACATCATGAGGACAAACAGCTTTGCCCAGCCCTCCACAGACCTGAAGTTTTCCGAAAGACACTACACAGTCTCACGAGGAGCTGCGACTATTTCTAAATGAAAGATTTATAAAGAGAAAAATTCTGAGTTGACAGAACACATTCAAGGAAAGTTTGTTGAATTGATCTTGAAGCAGAGCACGACTGAAGTAACCCAACTGCAAAGGTCTGTGACGCACCTCCACGTAGATGAGGAGAATAGAGAAGCAGCAAACACTGCAGGAAAAATAGAGAAGAAAAGCTGGCCCCCCCCCCCAGGCTGCTAAAGAGGTCAGGTACAAGCGCTGCTAGCGAACGTTGGAATACCCAGTATGTCCCCACAGAGCAGTCATGAGGAGCTTAAAGGCCACGCCTGCATTGCTGTCACCAGCAGAGGATCGTTGGAGCGGAGCTTCGATACCCAGGGACCTCTGTAAGAGCAGGGAGAGCTCGAGAAGAAGGCTCAGAAACTGGATCAAGGCGGAGCGAGAGACAGAGAGACTGTTCCATTTCCCTTGAGTCAGACACCAGGAGAAAGAAAACAGACGCACCCAGCTGGAAACTTTAAATACAAAAATTACAGAGATCCAGACAGGAAGGAGACACTGATACAGCACTCAGAGAAAGCAAAGGTGCGCAGATAAAATTCCGAGAAGAGACTTGCAAGACGCACTCAAAAACAGGTTGACACTTGAGACCAGTCAGTAACTCTTTACAGATGTCCCCAAATTAGGAACAAAAGGTTATTGGCTCTGCCCAACACCAGTTATCCCACAGTAAATAAAGCAGTGAGGGGGGGGGGGGGAAAAGGGATCAGTGACGAGTTGGGGACTCCACACACCTTCAAAACAAGATTATGATGAAGTTTTGAGCGCCACATAAAAAGCACTAGGCCCAAAACTACAGTTCCAACAGGCAACACAACGAGGTAGGAATGCGAATCAAAGCAAGAAGATCCTTAGCCTGAGGAAGCTGAAAAGATTTAGGACGTTCTCTGGAAAGGGCGGTGGTTTGGGTGGAGGTAGGTGCAACTAGTCCCAAAGAAGATGAAAAACCCTGGCCACTTGTTGTGTGCGAGGAGGTGCAGAAACAGACAGAAGCGAAAAAGACCACTTCAAGAGCAGAAAAACCTTAAGGGCATAGTCCTAACTGCTCGACAAGTTATCTTTCCTACACTTTGGCTACTAAAAAGAGGACTGGGCCCGACGACAACGGAAGTATAATGCCCCCCGCCGCACGCGGATAAAACTGACTATTTTATAAAAAGACTGTACTTGGAAAAAAGTCCCTATCGAGCGACTGAGGAGTGTGCTGATATCAAGCACCTTTGGCGAGGAGGGGGGAGACAAAAGGGGAGGAGCCCGAGGAGGAGAACAAAAATACAATGGAGAGAAGGTCTACAATCCCAGCGGGAGGGACCAGGGGTTCTCTTCCTCATCCACTATTAAAGTCACTAGAAAGATCTCGAATGAGAGTGGAAGGATGGGCTTTGCCGTGGTTAAGCCCAGAGCTTCCCACAAACAGGGGAGGTATGTAACAGGGGGGGAGTTACCCCTGTTAAGGTTATGTGCCTAATCCTAGCAGTGTGGGTGGTTAACTGCTGGTACGAAATTACTAACAGCACCTGCCTTGATTACAGGTTGGTAGGAAACAAAAAGCTGTCTTTGTGAGACAGGAAGGGTGCTCTCATTAGCTCATACCTGAGGCTGAACTGTGTGAGGAGAGGGAGATTGTCTTTACTCTCAAACTCGTCTTGAGCCTGCCCTGAAGACACGCATAGGCTGTTTTCAGACACATAGGGAAACACTTCTAAAACGAATGCTGACACCCCTGATGGAAGCGGAGGCTTCGAACCATGAACAGAGAGGATTTTTCCCTCCAAGGAACAGTTAGAGACTTTCATTTTAAGAGACTCGTATATCTGCTTTTATGGCTATATGTTTTGGGGCTGGGAGACATGCTTATCTAGGGGAGTTGTGAACTGATAGTTGTTCACTAGAAATACTCCCAAATGAATAGAAGCTTGTTTTATCCCCTTGTTTTGGATGGTTTCCTGATGTTTGAGGAGGAAACAGGTGCATAAAAAAGACCTTCTTTAATTCACAGAATCAGTCTCCTCTGCACTTACCTCTGTGGATCGTTCCGTCTTCAACAGTCAGTGTAGCCATCCAATCTCGGTTGGTATACCTATGATCAATGGGGCATCCCCATTATGAGGCTCAAGCCTAGTGCGGATGCGGTCTTGCCAGGACGCAAGGGCGGGACCGGTTGCGGGGAACGTACGGCCGTTCCGGCTGAGCGATCGGGCATGATGGGCGCGGTCATTAAGGGTGTCGGGGTCGCGAGAGTGAGCCGCATTCGCACTAGGTGCAGTTGCAGGCAAAGTGGTGCGCAAATGTTGGTCCACCTACAGGAGAGCTCCCCGCAGGCGCAGCGAGGGTCAGAGCGCGGATGGCACAGCTAGGCTTTGCGCATAACTGCCGTCAAGTGAGTTGTGCCAAGTACACCCCACGCCCAGGGTGCACGGGGCAGAGAGCCACAGACTCCTCAGGGAACCAATAGGGCGCGCAGGGCAATCTCCTCGTAAGAGGATTTCTACATTTTGTCGGGCTTGCAGAGGCGTTGGCATGCTGTGACCGCAAACAGCTAGGGGAAGGAGTAGGTAGGGTGTAGGATCGTGACTCACCCACCTTGCACTAGCGCAGCATCCCCTATAGGTCCCAGATACGCCCTGATCAACGTGCTGGTGTTGTAGGGACAGGCCCTAGGTAGGGGACCCTGCGCCCTTAGCGTATTTGTAGTTAGAGGATCAACACGGCGCTGCGTTCTGCTGAGAGAATGGGTCAGTCTTCGTCATTAAAGAGAGTGGACTATCTCAGGGTGGGGATAGCCCCTGAGGATCATCACGCTGGTAGTAGCCAGAGATATCGGGTAGGACTTGTCCGATCCTTTGTGAGCAGTTGAGGCTCGAGGCCATCTGGAGTGCCTCGGCCAGGTAATGCCGTAACAAGTGCTACCAACAAACATATACCAGACATAGTTGCTGCGCAAGACTCACACACGATTTATATGGACCTTGGTTAGGGCGGACATTGTTTGGGCTTACTGGACAGGATATTGGGCTGGGTGGGATCATTCCGTTGGAAGGTTTGGGGTAAGTGTTGTCGTCCGACCGTGGCTACAGAATAAGTGTATCGTCCGTCAGTGGATGCTGTCATGAAGTGTTGGATTGGTCCCGCGTGGCGAAAGATAGTGTTAGTAGTATCTGCGAGATGCAGTAGTTAAGTATTATGTGTCTCCTCTTGGGGGGACAACCTGTTGATGTTACAGTGCACGTACGTTTCTATGCTCGCAAGTATAGTCATTGATTTGTTTACATACGTTGTGCTGGTTATTTATATGTGTCCGCCGAGGACCATTCCTGCTCTGCTAGGAACATCGCAGGTGGAGGCGCTGAACACCGAGTACAGGATTACTCTTAATATAATTGGCCCCGGGTCCCCGTGGGGTAGATCCGCCCTCCTTTGAGCCTCCTAGTCAGGTAAAGCACCATACCTGTAACACTAAGTTCCCCGCACCCACACTATATCTGCGATGGGTGGGGTGGAATACCCGTTACATGCATTTTACTGAAGGTTGCACATGATTAATTATATTGATTCTGTAAATCAAGCATGTCAAACTCTCGGCCCGCAGGCCGCATGCGGGCCACAACGAACATATTTGCGGCCCAGCCCAGTTGTTCCCAATATGTGCGCCCTCCACCATCCCTCCTTCATGCCGACCGGGCGCCGCGGGGATTGGATGACATGATGAATGCGGGGGGCAGGCTTAGAATGCGGCCAGGCGCAGGGGATGGTGGCAGGCAGAGAGGAAAACTGGGGGCGGGGCTACCTCTGTGGCAGAGCAACGCGGTGAGTGTGTGTGTCTGCTTTCCCGCTCCTGGTCCTGTGCATGCGCGGTGTCCCGTATCTTTTATCCGGGTGATAGGAGAATTAGGAGGGGGTGCTGTGTGGGGGGTGTGGGGGGGGGGGGGGGGGGGGTTAGTTGTACATTTGCCTGTTACTAGGTAGACGTCTTTCCTCTTCCCTGCCTCTCCCCCCAGTCACTCACACCGTTCGCTGCCTCTGTTCCACATTGCTCTCCTGCTTTGTGTATCTGTGTGTGGTGTGTATCTGTGTATTTGTGTGTTAGTATCTCTGTGTGTGTGTGTATATGGTGTGTGTGTATATATCTGTGTGTGTGTATCTGTGTGTGTTGTATCTGTGTGTGGGTGTTTGTATATCTCTGTGTGGGCTGGTGGAGAGGGTGTGTAAGGTGGGGGTGTCGTGATCGGGGTTGACGGTAGCACGTAGGTGGAATCGTGGGGTGTGGTTATTACATGTGTGTGCTGGTGTGGAGATAACATGGGTGAAGGGGGTTCTGTGTGGGTATATCGGGGTGGGTATAGGGGGTAGTACTCTCTGGTGTGTGTGTAATATGCTGTGTGTGATACTGGGCATTTCGGGGAACGGTGTGGGTGGCTGTGTGGATATCGGTGTGTGTTATGGATCGGTGTGTGTGTATATATGTGTGTGTGGTATAGGGGTTGTGTGTGTGTGTGTGTAGTATGTGTGTGTGTGGAGTGAGATTACCTGTGTGTGTGGATATCTGTTGGGTTTTGTAGATGATGTGTTGTGTGGGGTTGTATATCTGTGTGTGTGTTCTGTGTGTGGTATATCTGTGTGTGATGTGGTATATCTGCGTGTGTGTGATATCTGGTGTGTTTTACGTGTGTATATGTGTGTATATATGTAGTGTTGTGTATATGTGTGTTTGTGTGTATATATGTGTGTTTGTGTGTATATATGTTGTGTGTGATGTTGTGTATTCTTTTGATATCGTTTTGTATATATTGTGTGTGTTGTGTGCTTGTATTATTATCTGTGTGTGTGTATATATCTGTGTGTGTGGATATCTGTGTGTGTGTGTGTTGTTGTGTGTATATCTGTGTTGTGTGTATATCTGTATGTGTGTGTGTATATCTGTGTGTGTGTATATCTGTGGTGTGTGTGTATATATCTGTGGTTGTGTGTTATTCTGATGTGTTGTGTGTGTATATCTGTGTGTGTGTGTGTATATCTGTGTGTGGGTGTGTATATCTGTGGGTATGTGTGTATATCTGTGTGTGTGTATTGTGGGTGTGTGTGTATATCTGTGTGTGTGTAGTATCTGTGTTTGTGTGATATATGTGTGTGTGTCGGTGTGGACGTTCCGAGAGGATTGGCCCGGGATTAAAGAGGTTACATACCCCAATTGGCCCCCTCATTACCCTCACCTGGGAAGCAAGGGGTTATGGACTGAGGTCCAGTAATGTGTTTTTACCTCGCTTCAATATCCCCTGTAAAAATGTATTGTTTTCTTGGCCAGTGTTTTCTGCATCACACACAACACTAGGACATCCGGGAGTACAAGGTTAATAGTTTCTTAATGATTATAGGCCTTTGTGTAATTTTCCCGCCTTTTCAGGCACCATTGGCAGGTCCCATAGGTCCGCCATTAGGGCTCAATGCATTTAATGGCGAATATTGCTGTTTTGGTCCTTTTTCCTGTGAAGACCAGCAGCGGTGGCGTCCAGAGGAGGAGCGGCGGTTTCCCATTGTAAAGTCAATGGGCCCCTTGACTGCAATGGAGGTTCCTCGACGGCCCTTCAGGAACGAGTTGCTTGCCGTCCAAACCGCAAAACCGCAAAGCGGATACTTTTTCAATAAGAGAGCTTTGATCACTTAGCGCAGTCAGTTCAACGACAGTGGCGCGGGGAATAAAAAGTTCTAGAGCACCTAGAAATAAAATTATTTTTGCCCCTAGTTCCTAGGCCTCGATCCCCCACTCAGAATACCAAAACCCGGGTCGCCCGAATCCTGGACCTCCCGTATAAGGGTGAACTAACGAGGAAGAGCGGTGTTGGCCATAGGTTCCATGGCGGCGGCAGAAACAAAATCTCAAGAACGCTAGTGTTAAACGAAAGCTGAAATTTAGGTAATCCTATATTCCGGTTCCGCGGAGGGTCCAGAGGGCCAGGGTTGGCTGCTGGGTACACTGTAGTCACTGCTCTGGGATGCCGGCTGCAGAGACCATCCTTGACGCGCCTCTCTGGACCAACCCACGGAGTAGTAGTGGAGCGCACTCCCCTTAGCAAAAGTTCGGGGACTTTTCCATAGACTCGCAAGGTCGGCCAAATCTCACTACTTGACCGGCGATGGAGAGCGGAAACACTCCCATTGACTTAAGCGACGGGCGTGGCACTCTGGGTGAATGAAAGTATCATGGCGAGGGATTCTCCAGATGCCCCAACTGGCGGCGGTTTTTGCCATTGGAAAGTCCTAATGGTCGGCGATAGCCGTTGTTTTTCATGGGGATTTAGTGTAAAACTTGAGTTCTATTTACGAACCAGGTCAGTTTTATGTATTAAAATAGGAACTTGTTGTTTTTTAAATGTGTATTTGTGTAACTCCAGTTCCGAAGATTCGTAGCAAGTCGCAAATTGGTTCAAGGAGTTATCACCTACAATGTTTACAGGTAATGGCGGAGGATGACGCAAACGAGCAGCATGTCTATAAGTGTCCGCATTTAAACCACCTCCTAACAAAGGGTCCTGCCAGAATATTCCATTTAGCAGGACTGGCTGGCATCCTGATGCAAATGTGGGGCTGCAAAGAAATGAGCACCCCAGAGTCCCAACTGAAGCAGTGTACCAAATAGCAGAGGGGGAGGTATCCAAAATGTGTTCACACGGTTTAGAGAGTGGCTAACAGGTAATTATGACGCAAGTCACCGTATCTAATGTTAAGGTATAGGGTTTAAAAAAGGTTTATTAACTGTTGCCACGCCTTTATCCTGTGTTCTTCATACTCTTGATTGCTGAGGAGAAGTGCTATGCAATGTCTGCATGCAAGGTCTTTTCAGGCTTGCGGGTCTGGGATGATGAAGATTGCTGTATAACTGCCAGTCCGACATGTGAGTTTCATCATTCCATCTTTAATTAGTTGAGTGTCACTATTTTGCCTTTATTGATATTTTTGTGGTTCACTTTATCAAGGATAAATTTATATTTAATTCAATCTAAGTTCGTACCAGTTCAACCCAGTTATATATACTATTTTTTTGGTGTATTATGAATAGCCTGTCGCAAAGCTACCTGTACAGCATCTTTGTGTATACATTTGTTGTGTGTATATCTCGTGTGTGTGTGTATATTGTTGTGGTGTGGTGGTATACTTGTGTGTGTGTATATCTGTGTGACGGTGTGATGTTCATCTTCGTGGTGGGTGATAATATTGTGTGTGTGTGTGTATATCTGTGTGTGTGTGTATATATCTGTGTGTGTGTGTGTGTGTGTGTGTGTGTGTATATATCGCTGTGTGTGTGTATATATATCTGTGTGTGTGTGTATATATCTGTGTGTTTGTGTGTGTGTATATATCTCTGTGTGTGTGTGTATATCTGTGTGTGTATATCTGTGTGTGTGTATATATCTGTGTGTGTGTGTATATATCTGTATGTGTGTGTGTATATATCTGTGTGTGTGTATATATCTGTGTGTGTGTGTGTGTGTGTGTGTTGTGACAAACGCCCCTCTTTTGTAGCACTGACGTCTGTCTGGGTTCTTCCCGACACAGTCTTCTAGGGTTATTTATACAAAAAACAGGATCATGCAAAGTATTACATTGCTTAACTCAGGCTTCTGCCTGCTTTATTTTCATACCAGTAAGGGACTGCAGCTTTAACATGTGTAGGTTAGAGCCACTCAGATATTTTCATTCAGCGGTTTACTCATATCAGTGTTATAACATTTCACACAGTGTCACTTTTAAGAAATAAAAACCAAATCATATAAAGAAATCCTATCTAACTACACATCAGAATTAGCCTCTAACTGCTGCTGGGCCAACTAACCTGGTTCCCCAGCTTAAAACAATGCCCTCTCATTTAGGGTCACTAGATACAGCACAGTCTTTTAGCAACAGCAATAAACATTTGTTTTGTCTTATCTGTTCGTGGTATGAACATGGTCCCAAGAGTCCAGGCAAATCCTCTGGTACTGTGATACTTGGAGGGGCCGTCCACCCCAAAACTGGATACAGGGGAGCAGCGATACCCCCAGCCTCCAGGCTCTAAGGAGAGAGACTGAAATGCAAACCTCTCTGCTCTAAATACTGGTACCTGTGCAAGTGATTAGAAGAGCAGGTGAGGGAGAACTAGACCCATTGTAATCTGTGGTCTGGATTTTCCATCCAGCAGCCTGAGTTAATGTGAAGCTGTGGAACGGATCATTTTTAACTATTCCTGCACTTTCTGACCTAAAATGGGGCAGAAAGCTGCCTAACATCTTTGGACTATGTCACATATCCCCCTCCCCAGCTCACACCTACTGGGGTGAGCGGCCATGGACCTCACTGGGGTGAGCGTCCTACCTGAAATACTTGAGCTAACGCCTCAGTACAATATTAAGCATTCACATGACCCGAATATGAACTTTTTTTTTTTTCACGGCAATTATGGACAATAGTTTTCGTCATAAGAGACTATACCTGGCAAACATATTTTGTTGCTCTCTATTAGGGAACTATTTTGAAAAATAAATGTCTAGCACACACTCTTATAACCCAGGATATGCTAAATATACTCACAAAACCAGACAGTTTCTATTAACTCCCTGGGTTTTTCTACTCTAGAATATGAACCTCATTATATATTTACCAACCGAAAAGGGCATTTTTCCCCTATATTGTAAGCTACCAAAATATATATATATATATATATATATATATATATATATTTTTTTTATAAACTACAGCCTTGTAATCTTAAGGGCCATCAACCCTGTATATTAATTTGTAGTTTTACCTACATTTTCAAAGAAGAGAGAAAATAACATTGCAATATTTCAAAATGCTTATTCTAGAGGCCTAATATAGCATAACTACACTAGCTTATTTGCAAAGTTAAGTGACATAGTCCACTCGTATAACATAAAAATCGGTCAGTTCCCAAACATTCTTCCTTTTTTTTTCTTTTCTTGACTTCCAGTCCATTACACCCTCTGACTTTATTTCAACACCCGCTGCAGCCTGCAAATGACTAGACTGTTTCTTCAGCCACTGACGAGACACTCGGACTGGATTCTCCTTGGCTCCACACTGTGGTCCAGAGTGGCGAGATCTATTCAGGCGCAGCGTTGACCTTAGTCGCTTTTTCTTGTCAATCTTTGAACCTTCTAGGCTCTTCTTACTGAGATGTCTCCTCTCATCAGAAATCTTTGATTTCCCTTTTCGGGCCATTACCAGGCCTTTGGGTTTTGGAGACCTAATTACCTCTGTATAAGCGTAGTCCATATTAACAGTGTCACTTTTAAGAAATAAAAACCAAATCATATAAAGAAATCCTATCCCTTTCAGGGATCTAACTACACATCAGAATCAGCCTCTAACTGCTGCTGGGCCAACTAACCTGGTTCCCCAGCTTAAAACAATGCCCTCTCATTTAGGGTCACTAGATACAGCACAGTCTTTTAGCAACAGCAATAAACATTTGTTTTGTCTTATCTGTTCGTGGTGGGAACATGGTCCCAAGTGTCCAGGCAAATCCTCTGGTACTGTGATACTTGGAGGGGCCGTCCACCCCGAAACTGGATACAGGGGAGCAGCGATACCCCCAGCCTCCAGGCTCTAAGGAGAGAGACTGAAATGCAAACCTCTCTGCTCTAAATACCTGTGCAAGTGATTAGAAGAGCAGGTGAGGGAGAAATAGACCCATTGTAATCTGTGGTCTGGATTTTCCATCCAGCAGCCTGAGTTAATGTGAAGCTGTGGAACGGATCATTTTTAACTATTCCTGCATGTTCTGACCTAAAATGGGGCAGAAAGCTGCCTAACATATTTGGACTATGTCACAGTGTATATATCTCTGTGTGTGTGTGTGTATATCTATGTGTGTGTGTGTGTGTGTGTGTCATTGTGTGTGTGTTTGGATATAGCTGTGTGTGGTGGGTGGGTGTGTATATATCTGTTTTGGGCCTGTTGTTGGATTAGACCTGTGTGTGTGCTTTGTGTGTGTATATATCTGTGTCGTTTGGCTGCTATATCTCTGTTGCCGGGGCCTGTTTGTTGGGTGTCTGTACCTTTGTTGTATATCCATCTGTGTTCGTGTGTTGGGGGCGTGTATAATCTGTGTTGCCTGGTGTGTGTGAATATCTGTGTGTGTGTGTGTGTTGTGGTTGATATATCTCTCTGTGTGTGTGTATAATATATTCTGGTGTGGGTGTTATATCGTGGGGTGGTGTTTCGTGTGTTTATATCTGTGTGGTATATCTGTGTGTGTGCCCCCTGGGGGTGCCGCGCGCCTCCATCGGCTAGATATGTGTGCCCCGTCTCTGTGTGTACTATTCTGTGCCTGTGTGTAATCGTGTGTCTTTGTGTATAGCATGTGTTCGCTGCCGTGTGTGTATCTTCTGTGTGTGTGTGGAGTGTGCAGATCTGTGTGTTCTGCCTGTGTCATATCTGTGTGATGCCCCGCTGGTATGATCTGTGTGTGTGTTTATCTGTGCTGTGTGTGTTATATAGGTGGCGGCCTTTGGGTTCTGTATTCTTTTGTGTCGCTGAGTCTTTTTGTGTTTTCCATCTCGTGTGGTGTGTGTGATATTTTGTGTGTGTGTATGATCCTGTGGTGTGGTGTGTATAAAAATACTATTTCTTTTCTGGTGTGGTGTTATGCTGGTGTGTGTATCGGTGTGATACTATCTTGTGTGTGTGTGTGTATGTATATGCGTGTGGTATATATTTTGCTATATATCGTGTGCGTTGTATATATATGTGTGTGTGTGTGTGTATCTGTGTGGGTGTGTGTGTATCTCTGTGTGGTGTGTGTGGGTGTGTGTATCTGTGTGTGTCTGAGGTGAGAGTGGTGTCCTTGATGAGAGAGATGTGTTCCTGAAGTGTAGTGTGCGTGATGCGATGAGAGTTAGCTAGGAGAGATTTGTCTGGAGAGCTGGGTCCTGAGAAGAGAGCAGTGTGTCTGAGAGAGAGGATGTTGTTGAGAGAGCAGAGTTGTTGTCTGAGAGAGAGAAGAGTCGATTGTCTGAGAGAAGGAGAGTATGTCTGAGATTGTAGAGAAAGTGAGTGTGTCTAGAGAGAGAGAGAAGAGAGTCGTCTGAGAGAGAGATGTTTGAGGTCGAGAGAGAGAGAGAGACGAGAGTGTGTCTGAGAGACGACAGAGTGTTCGTCTGAGAGGAGACCGTGGCCTGAAGACGCGAGCCGCGTTGAGAGAGAGAGTGCCTTTTGTCTGACAGATGTTGAGAGAAAGAGTGTTGTCTGCTAGGCATTTTAAAAATAAAACCGAATTTAACAACGAGCATTCACAATTGTTTTTAAAATTCAATACTATATAGTTTCTTCCTTAAGCTGTTTTTTCTGTTATATGTATCCCTGTTTCCCTCACCTTGTGTCCTTAGCAAGGGCACGAATCTCAATGATTGGACCTATGGGCCAGTGACCAATGAGCTTAGCCTACTCACTTGTCGTTACCCAGACATCCCCCGCATAACCCCGCACCCCCCCCGCACACCCCCCCCATTCCTGACATTTGGACTCGAACGGTAGGTTTACTCGATGTACGGGCCTGAATAACAATGATTTTTCCACACACACACACGATACACCAACCAGTAACCACACTACACAAACACACAGATATACACACAACGGTATATCATATACACACACAGGAGAACATCACACACACAACACCCACAACACATATCACACAACACACACACACGTAAACCAACACCAAGAACACCACATCACATCAGACAGCCACCACAACCCCACCACACCACCCCCCTTTACGATGCTCCACTTCACCCCACCCTCCAACCAATGCTCACCAAGTCACCGCTAAAACAATCTCTACAAATCGCCTTACCTTCCCCTCATCCTTCCTCCCTAGTTGTCCATCA